>JZKD02S2048135.1:8190-35013 GCA_000966675.3 Picea glauca
TGTTTATTTCTTACTGCTCATTATTGGATAATAATTCTACATTGATATAACATTTGAAGAAAAAGGATTATAATTATTCTATTACTGATTCACCCCCCCTCTCAGTAATCCAACACAACTGCCAATATTTTTCCTCATCATGTCCCTCTTTCTTGCAATGCTTGCAAGAGGGATTCTCTTCATTTATCGTCACTACATTTGACTTTTTTTTTGTCCACTTCCTCTTGTCCTATTTCCTTGAAGACGATTCCCCTGATACACCTACTTTCCCTACTTCAATATACGTTGCTTGAACCTAAACCTCATCAAGGTTAGTGGGTCCAAACATGAATACAATATTTCTAATATGTGCAGGTAAACCTTCTATATACTTCATAAGAGTTTCCTGTGTATGTAAAGGAATATCTAACATCGATGCCATTTTTCAAAATCCATCTGTATAGTCTTGCACTGTTTGTCCTTTTCTTAGTTTTAAAGCTTGCCATTCTATTAATGATTTTTCTTTATAACCCAAAGGATAGAGTTGTTTCCTAAGTGCATAAATGAAGATTTTCCATGATGGAAATACATTACCCACTTGTTGCATTCTGTTTTGCAACTTGCTTTGCCACCAAATGAGAGCTGTGCCTGCAAGTCTCAAAGATGTCAACTTGATTTGTGTGGCCTCATCCTTGATCTGTTGCACATTGCAGTAAAATCCCATCTTCTTGTCCCAATTATCAAGTCTCTTTGCATTGACTTCACCATCATATATGGGTAACTCAAATTTAACATCAAGTTTTAACAATGGCATTTCATTCTTATGTTTATGAACATGTTTCTTTGCATTAGATTTAGAACCTGAACTTGAAGAAGAAGGAGAGGAAGGAGGTGAAGGAGGAATCTGAGGAGGATCCTCTTCCTCTTCACTTTTTCCCTTTGAATATTTCCCAAGAAATGGTCTCTTTCGTTCCAAGTAATCCTCGTACAAAACTTTCACCATCTCCGACATAGCAAGGAAAGTTTTCCAGAACTCTTTCTCATCCCTAGAAAGCCCTTCTTCCGATGCCATATTCTCACTGTGAGAAGCTCTCTTTCTCAATCCAATCAATGGATTCTCTTTAACAATATCACCTTCACCACACTATAGCTTTTCCCTGGTTAACATGCAAAACTCAAATCCAAACATCAACTCGCTCTGATACGACTTGATCCGAAAATATCTTTTAATGACTATGGTTGAGTTTTTAATTGCATGTGATTATTAACCATTTAGGAAACTTAATGAAAGAGGATGAAGATAAGAGAATTATATCACAACCATAAAATCATATACAAAACTAAACATAAGCAATAAGAACAACAAACCATAACAAGAGAAGTGATAATGAAGTTTGACACAAAACTGCCTACGTCTCAGTGGGGGGGGCTTCTTTATTAATTCTTTAATGTTTGAAAAGTATAGAAAAAGTACATCAAATGGATCTCATACTAGTCTCACTATGTTATACTCGACGTCAGAAATCCAACATAACTGACAACACTGAAAAAGACTGAGTGTAGCTCCCAGAAATGGCCCGCAAGCGTCTGCTCCTCAACAGCTTCCCTGCATAAAAATGGTTTTGGCTTGGCTTTGCTTCAACATAACTCTGATATGACTGTCCTCCATGGCCTCAAACAAGGCTAGTTTTTATAGATCTGTAGTTGGTTATCATTCCCCAACTTCCTCCCAAAATTTGGGCTCAAAAAGAGCTCAATATCTCCCAAGAATGGCCAAAATATCCCCAAAACACCAATTCTGGACCCAAAACTTTATTAAAAAACTCACTCTGTAACAAAAATTTAAAAATACACAGAGTATCCCCCTTGGGCTATGCGCGCACCCCCTATAACAGGTCATATGAACACCATATGGCCAAGCGCCATCCCTTTGGGCTACGCATTGGCCTTGGATAGGCTCCAACTCCTGATCGTGGGCGTATGGCATGGGACCGTTGGTTAATGGATAGAACCTTCACGCACCTTTTAAGGGGATAGCCCCTGGTCTTATGGGATCCACCCAAGATCCAAGGGCTAGGTTCTTATTAAATATCCCTGTGCATATGCCCCCCGCACCCTTGGTTTTATGGTGGTCACATAATGTAATAAAAACGTGGGTTGGGGCTATGCCCCAACCCCCTTTCGCCCACATAACAATACATTCAAATTTAAATAACATTAAACTTGTTTCATTTAATAAGTAACTTGGTGGTGCATTGATAAAAGGGATCTTTGTTAAGGTGGTTGGCCTTGATGGTGGTCGTGGTTCAAAACCCATGGACCTCCAAAACATTTTTGGAACTTACCACACAACTGCTGACTGGGTGCCACGTGGTTTCCCATGCCTGAGCCATGTGGCACCACCTCATTTACCCAAAAATTCACAAGTGTCACATGCCATGTGTCCAAATCTGATTTGATCTATCATTTTCCCAATCAACTGCTACCACATGTCTCTGCCACATCAACATCATGAGGTGTCTTTGGTGATGTCATGATGACGTCAACATTGACTTTTTGCCAGTCCTTAAACTTTTTAGCGATTTGAGAAAATGGTCAGAGTGCAATAACTCTCGCATACGGAGCTCGTTTGAGAAAGTAAATATATGTCTGGAAACAATGCGACGAGTTAGTCACAATGAAATTGGTTTTGTCCAATTCCGAGAACTTTCATTTTTGAGCCTTTTTGAGCCTTGTCAGGCTCCTAGATCCGATTCTGGATCAGTCAGAGACCTGCCACTTTGAAATTTTTTCTTAAATGTTTATAGTGCATTTCTGACAGACTTAAATGCTTACCTAACATTCTTGGTAGTGTTGAATGGTTACTTAACAGGCTTATTAGAAGACATTTTCTTCCATTTTTAAAATTTATATGCTCCAGTGGCATTGCTAGTTCACTGCTCCATGCTTGTTTTTTGCATGCCACTGATTTCTTATTTGTATGTTGTCATTGTTGTTGCTTGCTTGTTTGTGTTGTTTCAATTTGCATGTTTGGGTTTTTTCAATCGTGATTGGAGCAACATCGTTCCTGGGGGAGTGGTTGGCGCTTGCTTCTTTCTTCGATGTATGTTGTTTATTGTTGCTTGATTCGACTTTGCAGGGTTCCATTCCTATGCCTGTACTTGGGCCTTTTGGTGCTTCTTAGCTGGGTTCTTATTTGGTGCATGTTCTTGTTTGCCCAGGGTTTGCAATGTTGGTATGCTGCATCTACGGTTGGATCTTTGGTTACATTTTTTTGCATTGCAGTTTGCATATAATACTATTAAGATAAAATAACATACTAAAGAATTGCAGGCGATGTAAATTGCATCTGTTACGCGTTGAAGCAGAGTTTGTCGGCCTCAAAATATATTTCATAGTTGTCGATGCTTTTTCCATGGATTCTGTGTTACTATGGTTTCATAGCTATGAGAATGCCTTTTACTGTGTGGGAGATATAGTTGTTCTCTCCCTTTTACTTTCCTATTGTAAAATGCATTTGACTCTAGTTTATCGCGTTTCCATGGTCATTCCGAGTGACCACCGTTCGATTTCATACTTAACCATTTTTATGGACGCGACTTCATGAATAGGTTCTATCGAACTATGACAGGTCGTGTTCGGTGTATACATTAGCTTTCCCGAATTAATTTTCTTTAAAAGAAGGCCTCCTAGACAGAAGAGAATGCAATTTATGAAATTATAGGTTTCCTGGACAACATAAGTCAAATTGGGCTTATTACGATGAAATAACAGACTAAAGAATTGCAGGCGATGTAAATTGAATTTGTTACGCATTGAAACATAGTTTGTCGGCCTCAAAATATTTTTCATAGCTTCTGATTCTTTTTCCATGGATTCTGTGCTACTATGGTTTCGTAGTTATGAAATTGCCTTTTGTTGTGTGGGAGATATAGTTGTTCTCTCCCTTTTACTTTCCTGTTGTACATTGTGTTTGACTCTAGTTTCTCGCATTTCTGTGGTCATTTTGAGCGACGATCGTTTGGTTTCATACTTGGCCAGTTTTATGAACGTGGCTTCATGAATAGGTTCTATCGAAGTATGACAGATCATGTTCGGTGTATACATTAGCTTTCCCAAATTAGTTTTATTTAAAAGAAGGCCTCCTGGACAGAAGAGAATGCAATTTATGAAATTATAGGTTTCCTGGACAACATAAGTCAAATTGGGATTATTAAGATAAAATAACAGACTAAAGAATTGTAGGCAATGTAAATTGCATCTGTTATGCATTGAAACAAAGTTTGTCGACCTCAAAATATATTTCATAGTTGCCGATGCTTTTTCCATGGATTCTATGTTACTATGTTTCATAGTTATGAGATTGCCTTTTGTTGTGTGGGAGATATAACTATTCTCTCCCTTTTACTTTCCTGTTGTAAGTTGCGTTTGACTCTAGTTTCTCGCGTTTCTGTGGTCATTCTGAGCGACCGTCGTTTGGTTGCATACTTAGCCAGTTTTATGGACGCGGCTTCATGAATAGATTCTATTGAACTATGACAGGTCGTGTTGGGTGTATACATTAGCTTTCCCGAATAATTTTCTTTAAAAGAAGGTCTCCTGGACATAAGAGAATGCAATTTATGAAATTATAGGTTTCCTGGATAGCATAAGTTAATGATCGCAGGTTCTCGGGGTGGCGGGCTGAAAATTGGGCTTCTATTGATCCGTGCCCTGCAAATAGCGCAAAGAGTTCCACGATCATTCCGACCGACCGCAGTTCGGTTCCATACTTAGCCAGTTTTATGGACGCAGCTTCGTGGATAGGTTGTATCAAACTATGGTGTATACATTAGCATTTCCAAATTAGTTTTATTTAAAAGAAGGGCTCTTGGACAGAAGACATTGAAATTTATCAAATTATAGGTTTCCTGGACAACATAAATTAAACATAGGAAATATGTAATTTTATAAAGTAGATATATAAAGCATGCATGAAGCCCTCATCCCATACTTAACCAGTTTTTTCATCACAGGTTCTCGGGGTAGGTGGGTAAAAATTGACAATCAGAGAGTTTCGCGATATACAAATTGACAATCGGACTTGCAGACTATTTGAATTTGAAGGGCGTCATGTCTAAAAAATTTAGCATTATCGAAATAGTTTACTTTACGTACATTCTACATACCCTGGTGGACAAAAAACACAAAAAAAATAGTAAGAATTTTTTGGATCGTGGGTTCTCAAGGTGGCGGGCTCTAAGTTCGGTCTTTGTTGTTTCGTGTCCTACAAATAGCACATAGAGTTTCACGATATACAAATTGACAATCAGACTTGCGGACTATATGAATTTCAAGGGCTCATGTAAAAAAACTAGCATTCTCGAATTACTTTTCTTTACGTACATTTTACATGTGCTCGTCAACAAAAACATAAAAATAGTAGTAACGTCTGTTACATAGGGCTCCATCCCCGCTACCGTCAGCGCTTCCCAATACACATTAAATATGCTTTCAAAAGTCAGAACTGACCAGACAGGTTCAAAAAGATGGGCTTTCATAACTGGAAAGCTCAAGGAAATCTCCCATTAAAATGAATAGAGAGGCGAATATTATGGGATTCGATAATTTCTTTTTGCTTGCATTTTGAATTTGCGCAAATAATTTTTTTTTTTTCTTCTGCAGTTTTAGTTTTCTTAAGAGCTTCATCATAGTTCATGAACGTGTCGCCAACAAAGGCATTGACGTCATGTCCCTCTTTAATATTGTACATTTCGAAATGATGGGCTTTAATAACTGGAAAGCTCGAGGACATCTCCCATTAAAATGAATAGACAGACAAATATTATGGGATCTGGTAATTCATTTTTTCCTGCATTTTGAATTTGCAAAATACTTTTTGTTTTATTTTTTTGCTTGTGCAGTTTTAGTTTTCTTAAAAGCTTTAGCATAGTTCACGGACATGTCACCCACAGAGGCCTTGACATCATGTCCCTCTTCAATATTGTGCATTTCGAAATGATGGGATTTAATAACTGGAAAGCTCAAAGACATCTCCCATTAAAATGAATATACAGGCGAAGATTATGGGATCTGGTAATTTCTTTTTTCTTGCATTTTGAATTTGCGAAATACTTTTTATTTTATTTTTTTGCTTGTGTAGTTTTAGTTTTCTTAAAAGCTTCAGAATAGTTCACAAACGTGTCACCCACAGAGGCCTTGACATCATGTCCCTCTTTAATATTGTGCATATCTTAGATGTCAGATTTGAGAATCTGCTCGGATATGGGAATTTTAATACATGATGTTAGTCACTATTGAGCGTACATATTAAAAAATATTGGCATTAATAAGTGAAAATATCGAGAACATCTGTCATTAAAACGAATCAACAGAAAATCTAGGGAAGACCATCCAGCGTTGCTTTTAAATACTTATTGCCATTTCTCTCTATCATCAAAGAGTTGCACTTTAGGGTGCCTTCCTTCTAATGTTCTTGGTCATGGACATGTAAGACAACTTAGAGATGCGATTGAGGGGCAGATGAAAGAAGAGATATTGGTTTTATGTGACGTGACCTTTGAGTAAAAAAAAAAATCTGTTATACAAGAGAAACTCGGAGAGGACAAAAAAAAAAGAACAAGTATGTTCTGGTTGGTGTTCTCCCTATGTTTGATTCTTTGGTTGGTTGAAAAGGTTGCCTGGAGATTTGTTGGTTGAACTTTTTTGTTTTCTTGCTAGCAATTGTAATGGATTTTCAGGTCACGTGCAAAATAGTTCTTTGTTTAAGTATATAGCTTCTTCCAACAACACAGATTTGGCAAGTGTATCGAATTATAGAGATTGCACAAGTATTTGTCTACCTCATAGGTGGGTAACAGAAACTGTATGGGTGGATTAAACGACATATTATCACTACAAAAGTTTCTACTTTATAGTTTGATGATCTGCATGTGGGTCTGGTAGCTGACTTGATAGAAAGCTATGTTCTTTCCCAAAGTTTGTTCGGTTTCCTCTAGATGTAGTTGCAGACTCCACATATTTGGCGTCACCTTCGAACATTCCAGACCTTTCTGTGGGCCACCATACCTCCACCACTATGAGGAAAGATATATTTTGATACCATTTGCAACATTTGATACACTTGCAAGACCTGTGTTGGTGCATTCTGCAACATTTGATGCACTTGCCACACCTCTGCTGCCTGAAGAAGTTATGTACCTCAATAGAGTTGCATTTTGCATCTGGGTTGGATGTTTCTTCCAATTTACTGTAATAAATAAAAGAAGTTCCACATACAAATCCTCAGGCAGGCTTCTCAACCAACTAGACGATCGAATACAGGGAGAGTACTAGTCACTGCGTACTTGAATGTTTTCCCCTGCCTTGGCTGTTGTGACATAAAACGACTCCGTCCACTTTGAAATCATCTTGAATCACATTTCTAAGTTGTCTCAGATGTCAAGGGTCAGGAACATTGTAAGGAAAACACCTTAAACCCCAACTTTTCGACGACAGAGGGAAATTAATACTTGATGAAGAATGGAATGTTGAATAAGCAGCCATTGCAAGCAGGCCATATCTGGAAGAGAGAAGGTATTCAAAAAACTAGGATAGATGTACTTGGCAACACCGATTAAGTAGAAAACCCAAAATTGACATTCAACTCGTTTTTTACAAATAAAGAGTTTGAACATCAAGAAAACTGTGAATAAGCTTCATCAATGTACATATTTTTTATTGGTTGATGGCAGGAGAAATCACAATCATCGTCGCAAATATCCTCAACTGTATTTTGTAGCCCATCTTATTTGAATATAGAATAATTTTGGTTTATTTTTTAATAGTATTTTCCAATTTATGGTATTTGTTTTAATTGTATTTTGTACCTTCTTCCCCTGTGTTGTTAAACATGAAGGACAAGCTTTTGTTTCTACTACCCACTACTTCAATATAAATAAAACCTGGTTTGTTGTTTGTTTACATTTTACATTTAAGAATAATTTTTCATAGGCCATACTTATGTGGTGGCGACCTTGTATTTAAAGAAATAAATTAGAGGACCCGTCCTGCTCCCATTCTTTGGGTTCTGTAAATAGAATCAATTAATGAGTTACAAAAAGGCAACTGAATTGTTGGCGCAATGTTCTTGTGAAGTATGTTGGATATATTGCAGCTTCTTCTAATATTTGATAATATCTGAGCATATATAGTAATATCAGTACTATTGGAATAAATACAAAAAAACTTCCTCTTCGGCAAAGCTTAGGAAATTATGTTTGGGTTTGCGGTATTAAACAACTATGTCCATTATTCTATCATATACATTTTGCAGCCTAAGAACTTCCGTAGTCTGCAATTTATGCTTTAATTACTTAAAGTCACACCAAATTTTGATTGCATTTAATTTAATTTAGATATTGATGTTTATGGAGAGCTGATGTTTGTTGATGTCATTGCAACGAGTACAAGATGAATAGACGATAAGGAGTTTATCTCACTAAGACCAGAATGCAAATTCATGTTTCTTGTTGCGCTATGTACATTTTGCTGGTCAAAATTTTCGTGTTTTCAACGAAATTTGTAAGCCGAAGAGCATATTGAAAATTGGGAGATCATTTGCATTTGAAACATAACCAATCCATTAATATATATTAGTATGAATACTATTCAGATAAATATAAAAAAATTCTCCATTGATAGATACTAGTATGAAAAATATTGAAATAGATATCAAAACTTTGTCTTGGCCAATACTTAGTCAGTTATTTGGGCACCAGGCCTCGGGTTCGCAGTACCCAACACCTATGTCCCCTGTTTCGTCATATACATGTTGCAGCCAAAGAACTTCAATGATCTGCACTTAATTATTTTACTAGTGATAACTCAGCAGAGGTTCAAAAACATTGCCATTAATAAACGAAAAAAAAAAGGTTTTTTCGACTCTTAGATACTTATCTCTTTTCCCCTTTTGCTTTTCCCATCCATTATGGATTTCTAGTTTTATACTTAGTTGTCTTTCTATAATGGGTGGTTGCAGGGTTCGTGAGCTGACATATCTTCATCTCCATCTGTATCTTCACATGACAAATCTGACCGACCACTGTACCTTTCCATACCTAGGCAATTTTATGGTCGTGATTGCCGGATCAACGCATACGAACTGGCCTTTTGTTTTTCCCGCTCGTTATCACTTTATGGATATATACTTACTTCCCTTTCTATGGTATCCGATTCCACAGTTGGCGGGCTGACATGTTTTCATCTCCATCTATATCCTCGCATGATAGATCCGACCGACCGCTGTTCCTTTCCATACTAAGCCAATTTTATGCCTGTCGCTGCGGGGTCGACGCTTGCAAACACAACTACTTATTGTTCTACTATATACATATTACACTCAAAAGATCTGTGATCTACAATTCCACCATGGATTCCTCGTATACATTAACTTTGTTCAAAGTATCTATTGCTTCTTTCCATCCCTAGCAACTTTGCATCCTTCCTGATATACATCAACAATGCTCTTACTAGTGACAAGTGGACACAGTGGTACGAAATATACTTCCATGATCTGCAATTCATGCTTTAACATCTCCATCTATATTCTTGCACGACGGATCTGACCAATCATTGTTCCTTTCCATACTTAGCCAATTTTATGCTAGCCACTACGGGGCCGACACTTGCGAACCCAACTGCTTATCATTCCGCTATATACATATTGCACTCGAAACATCCATGATCTATAATTCCACTGTGGGTTCCTCGTATACATTAAGTTCGTTCAAAGTATTTGTTGTTGCTTTCCATCCCCAACAACTTCACGTCCTTACTGATATACATCAACAATGCTCTTAGTAGTGACAAGTGGACATAGTGGTACGAAAGATACTTCTATGATCTACAATTTATGCCTTACATGGTCAGAAATCAACAGGGTTTCATAAGCATTTGCATTAATAATCAAACACTAGATGTTCTTCTACGAGATACTTAGTTCTTTTTCCCTTCTCTTCTTCCCGTGTATTATCTACAATTCCACTGCGAACACCTTTGTTCTTTTTCCCTTATTTTCTTCCCGTGTATTATGGGACTATAAAATATGGACATGATATTTTATAGAGCATGTACAAATTCTGCATTCCATACCTAGCGACATTTTGGATCGCGGGTTCTCGGGTGGTCGGGCTCAAAATTGGGCCTCCATTGTTTTGTGGCCTACAAATAGCACCCAGAGTTCCATGATATATAAATTGACAAGTGAACCTGCAGACTCGATGACTGAAAATTGCACTTCTATTGTTCTGTGTTCTCCAAACAACACTCCCAGTTCCGCGATATAGAAATTGACACACGAAATGTAGAACTGGTGGGGTGGAGATTGCCATTGTTTAGGATGCTAATCCCTGTGAAGTATCTAAAAACTTATTTTGAATACTAAATTAGCTCTTAGTAGTGACAACTGGACACAGAGGTATGAAACAGTTGGGATTGCACTGTCCACAATATACAAATTGACTACCAGACATCGTCCGCTCTTCCGTGTTACAGATTATGCATTCAAATGTTCGGAGCAATACAATTAGAAGGTTCGGGCCTCACCTCCTCTGCAGACACCTTCTCAACTTGTTTTGGATCCTCTTGTTGCCAAGTTCACAAAATATGCAGCTCCAGCGTTGGCGGGTTGACATATCTTTATCTCCATCTATATAATCAGACGACGAATCCGGCCGATTGATGTTTCTTTCAATACTTGGGAAATTTTATGTCCACATTTGCCGGGTTGGGACCAATTTCATCTCCATCCATATCCTCGCATGGCAAATTGGACCCCCAACTATTCCTTTTCACACTTATTGAATTTTATGCCCGCGGTTGCCGAGTTGGCGCAATTGAACTATGTTCCTTTTTGTTCCATTATATACATCTTCCACTCTAAATTTATGTGATCTACAATTCCACTGCTAACTACTCAGTTCTTTTTCCCTTTTTTTCTTCCCGTGTATTATGGGATTATAAAGTATGGACATGATATCTTATAGAGCATGTACGAATTCTGCATTCCATACCTAGTGACATTTTTGATCGTCGGTTCTCGTGTGGGCGAGCTCAAAAGTGGGCCTCCATTGTTGCATGTGTTACAAATAGCACCCACAAGTCCGCGATATACAAATTGACAAGCGGACCTGTGGACTGGTTGACTCAACATTGCACTTCTATTGTTCCGTTTCCCCCAAATATCGCTTCCAGTTCCACGATATAAAAATTTACACACAGAATGCAGGGCTGGCGGGGTGGAGACTTCCATTGTTTACGAATGCTAATCCCTATGAAGTATTTAAAAAAATCTAAAAAATTATTTTCAATACTAAATTATCTCTTAGTAGTGACTACTGGACACAGAGGTACGAAAAGGTGGCATCGCACCCTGCGCAATATACAAATTGAATACTAGGTTCTGACATCGTCTGCTCTTCCATGTTACAAATTATGCATTCAAATGTTCGGAACGATACAAGTTGAACGCCGAGGACTTGCGTCTTCTGCAGACACATTCTTAGCCTATTTTGGATCCTCCTTTTACTAGGTTCACTAACTGTGCAACTCTTGGATACTGTTTCGGGTTGGCAACAACCTTTGTTGTACCATAGTTCACAAATGTTTCAAACTATTTGTCGTTTCCTCAGTTGGCATTTGACCCTTTGCAATATACGAATTGACTACCGGGTTCACATATTGTACTCAAAATTTCCGTGATCTACAATTCCACCGCCAACTCCTTTGTCCTTTTTCCCTTTTCTTCTTCCCTTGTATTATGGCTCTCTGGTTATATACTTGGTCACCTTTCTATGATCGCGGGTTCCATCATTGGCGGGTTGACTTCTTTATCTCCATCTATATAATCACACCAAGAATCCAACCGACCGTTATTTCTTTCCATACTTAGCCAATTTTATGGTCGTGGTTGCTACGTTGGCAATCTACAATTCTACCACAGGTTCCTCGAACTCGCAAGCTTCACTGTACCACGGTTCACAAATGTGCTTCCTAATATACATTGGTTATGCTCTTACTAATGACTCTTACAAGTGACTGTTGCACACAACAATATGAAACATTTCGCATCCAGCCCTTCGCAATATAGAAATTGACTACCGGCTTCCGACATCGTCCCCTCTTCCATGTTATAGATTGTGCATTCAAATGTTTCGAATGATATAATTTGACCATCGAGACCTCACATGTTCTGTGCAGATCTTTTGACCCTATTTTGGATCCTCCTGTTCACGGGTTCACCAAATCTCCAATTCTTAGTCAGTGTTTCAGGTTGGCACATTCAAACTCTGTTGCTTCTTGTTCTGTGATATACATATTGCACTCAAAATTTTCATTATTTACAATTCCACCACAGAGTCGTTGGTCCTTTTTCCCTTTTCTTCTTCCCCTGTATTATGGTTTGTGGTTATATACTTAGTCGCCTTTCTATAAATGTGGGTTCCAACCTTGGCGGGTTGAGATATCTGTATCTCCATCTATATAATCACACGACGAATCTGACCGACCGCTATTGCTCTCCATACTTGGCCAATTTTATGGCCACAGTTAGCAGGTTCACGGTTTCGAACTCTTCTTCTTGTTGCATCATGTACATCTTGCACTCAAAACTTCTGTGATCTACAATTCCAGTGTGGACTCGTCGAACTCACAAGATTCACTCTACCATGGCTCACAAATGTTTCAAAGTATCTATCGCTGCCTTCCATCCCCACTAACTTTCTATCCTTCTGGCTGCCCTATCATACCCTCTTCGCTGTTACGCGTATTGCACTCAAAAATTTATGAGACATACAATTTGACCCTCGCACCCTTACCTTCAACGGTTGTACCTTGCAACCCTATTTTGTAGCGGTTTTTTTCCCCTGCCCGCGACCTCCGTACTTTCTTACTATGCAATTAGAAACCTTTCATGCTAATAGTTAACCATGCAAGAACCGTCAACATTGTCATTAATGGGCGAAAAGATCAAGGAGATATCCCATTATTACACATTAAACCAAGATGTGAAAAGAGTTATTTTTTCCCTTCTGATTGTTCATTGGACTATGCCTCACACAATGAAGAAATTGAATAGAGTCTACATGGTATTTCAATGGATCTAATGAAATTAGAAAATGAGCTTTATGACATAGAAATCCGGGATGAAATCAACACAATCCCCATGAAAAGCTACATAGAAGAATGGTTCCAACAGAGAATGGACATCCTCGTCCAGGAAAGGAAACAACCATTCAACATGACTCCACTGGCCATCAACGACAATAACAAAAACGCATCAGCTTCATAGTAAGTCTATACTGCGATCTTGTTTTGTTTATCAATCCAGTTTAAGTCCATGTTGTCATCTTCTTTTCTTTATCAATCCACTTATGTCCTCTTTAAATAGAAAACTGTAACTAAAGACTCATAACTTCCACATTTTTCTTTTCAGGTATTTCTCTCTACCATCGCACACTTCTTCTTTCGACGTTCCTAATTCTTGTACTTATTTCTTTTTATGGTCCGTGGGAGCCCCAATCCCAGTCTATATGACAAACACATTTAAATTTCCAGAAACATGTAACAAACATTATTAATTTTTGATAAATTCCAAAGAAAACTGATTCGAAAATGCCCTTATTGTATACTAAATTTTGGCTTTCCAGGAACCTTCTTGTTTATTCCAAAGAAAACTAATTCGGATATACTACATTTCTTGTCTCCTATTTTATGCTAATTTTTTGGTCTTCAACGACGTTGATGCTTTAAATGTTGATGTAATTTCCATAGATATGTAATAGACATTACTTATTTTATAATAAGTTTGTATAGTTCACAAGCCCTCTTGTCAATTTGTATATCGTGGAACTCTCGATGTTGTTTGTAGGGAACGGAACAACAAAAGCCCATTTTTGAAACTGCCAGCCCGAGAACCCGCGATCCAAAAACTGGCTAAGTATGGAATGAGCACTCCATGCATGCTCTATAAAACATGTGCAAAGAAAACTAACTTAGCAATGCCATATATTTTTTGTCCAAAAAAAGCCTTAATTTTAAAGAAAACTAATTTAGTGTAACAAACGTTATTACTATTATATTATATAACATACATTATTAATTTATGGTAAATTTCTATAGTTCGCAACTCCACCTGTCATTTTGTATATCGCGGAACTGTCGGTGCTATTTGTAGGACATGGAACATCAGAGGCCCAATTTTGAACCCGCCAACCCGAGAACCCGTGATCCAAAAACTGGCTACGTATGCAATGAGGGCTCAGTGCATGCTCTATAAAATCTTATCCCCATACTTTATAAAAGTACAAATTTTGTATCTATAAAACTAAATATCTACTTTATACAAGTACAGATTTTGTATGTATAATTTATTTATTTCTAATAAATTTCTATAGTCCGCAACTCCACTCCTTGATTTCTATATCGCAGAGAACGTTGGAGGGCCAATTTCTGTATCACAGAACTGTCAGTGCTATTTTTAGTCCAGAGAACATCAGAGGCCCAATTTTCAGCTCGACAACCCGCGATCCATTATAAAAGTACATATTTCGTATGTATAAAACTAAATATCTACTTTATAAATTTCATTTTTGGTATGTATAGTTTATGCTGTCCAGGAACCTATAATTTCATAAATTTCAAATTCTTTTCTGTCCAGGAGCCCTTGTTTTAAAGATAAATACTTCGGTAATTCTAATTTTTTTGTGTCCAACAACCTTTCAAATGTTGATAATTTTTTATATTTTTCAGGAAGAACTAGATTGGGAATACTATGTTCTGCATGCAAACCACATGTATTTCAACTTTATAGCCATGTGTCTGTACTAGGTCGCATTTACTCCCATCCCAACCTGGAAGGGAGTACGCTGCCATGCAACAATTGTTTCTTTTTAATGAGTATTGTGTGATGACCTTCTAATAAACTTTTAAAAAGAACTCATGAAAATCATTTTAACTAAGTATCATGTTTTCCATATAGAATTTTGTTCTATATTCATATTGGTATTATTATGTGTGGAAAATAACGAAAACAAAAGCCTATTGAAGTTTCAGCAAATCATACTTTATTTTGTAGTTACCAACTAGGTATAATTGTGTGTGGAAAATAATGAAACCAAAAGCCTATTGAAGTTTCAACAAAGCATACTTTATTTCATAGTTACCAACTAGTGCACATGAACCGATACCATATATTTTGGTGGGAATTGTTAACCCGAAAAAATTCTAGTAATTTGCTTCTATGTAAAAGTTCGATATTTAATGTTTTTCTCATTGTAAACCAGCATAAGGAAAATAATAGATTTTTTTTAAGTAAAAATAATAGCATAGAGGGAGGTTTGAAGACTGCAGGGTGTGTGGCAGGGAGCACTCACTTGAGAAGAGGGGAGGTATCTACCTGAGTAGAATGGAAGGCGTGGAAGGTTAAAAAAGTTAAACCGTCAGTCACACTTGGACATGACATAGGGATGGAGGAAACTGGTAGCTATACTGTGCATGGACTCGTGAGAATATTTGGGTATGGGGCAATGGGGGCTAGGGATATACACGATTGGGCAAAAAACAATTGGAGTCCTATGCTGGGGTACTCGCCTGAGATATATGTTTTAATTAAAGGGTGGTTTTGTCTTCTTTTCAAATCCTCCATAGATGTGGAGCTGGTGTTGAATAGGGTTTGGGTGGTGAAGATAGGGAGCATGACGTTAAAGCGATGACACATCGCGTTTAACTCGAAGAAGGAACATATTAGGTTTAGACACCCGTGGGTGTTGTTTCCAGGATTCCTGTTAGTAATTTGGAATTTGGAGGCTTTTAGAGCGATCGATAATGCACTTGGGAAGCTTCTACATGTAGACCCTAAATTATTGTCTGGATCAGACCGATGGATGGGCATAATATTGGTGGAATTTGATCTAAATGATGGCTTACCCGCGGAGATAGATATTGATTGGTGTGGTAATTTGTTCCAACAATGACTAGATTACATGGGGGTCCCTTTTAGATGCGCTATGTGCAAGGGGATGGGACACCTATGACATCAGTGTTTGGGGGTTAATTTGGAAGAGACAACAGCTGGCGAAGGGGAAGTGGAGCTGAAGGAAATTGTTCAGACTAAACTAATTAAAGATTGGAGCGAAAACATGCTACCTCTAGCAGTGGATAACGATTTGGACTTTGGTAAGTTAAATATTTAGGACCCTAGTTTTTTATCTACTGTGTATGTAATAGATGTCCTTGGGAGAGAAGGGATAGGGAAGGAGACTTCTTTGATTGATATTTTAAATAAGGGGTTATTAGGGTTTGTTGTGAACTCGACTGTGGTAGATAATTCTGTTGATTTAAGGGAGTGTTGCAGGGATGGGAATTTGGTAGAGTCTTTTGAGGAGTCACTTGGTTTAGAGAGGACTGTAGAGGGGGTGGGAGGGGGTTTCCCTGTGGATGGGGGGATTTCTAACAAGTCATTGAAGATTGCAGTTGGAATGAGTGAGCATATGGAGGAGGGGGACTTTGTGAACTGTGTAGGAGGTTTTCTTTGCTCGGTTAAGAGTGTTCCTTCTGTGGAGAGGTTCGTGATAATTCATGAGTGTGTGGTAGCTAGGCCTATTGCGTGGAGTCGACACTCGAAGGACATGTATGGAGGGGGGGTTAAACATGATTTTCCTATTTTGTCCTTCTTAAGGAAGAATGGGGTGTTAGCGGCTGAGGATAGTTAGGCCTGTTGCATGAAGTTTTTGGAAGCTTCTTCTGAGACTACTTGGACTTTGACACAAAATGCAGGATGTAGTAGGGTTTTTGTAGTTTCACTTGAAATTTTGAGTGATGATTCTCAAAAAGATCTGATTGTATTGTCAGAAATTGAGGAGTCCTTATTAAATTTTATCCCTTCTTATAGGGATGTACTTACCCGGTCGCTGGGGGGGATCCTTTACCAAAGCCTGTAGAAATGTTTGGGAAGGAGGAGAAGTCAAGGAGGGAAGCAGATAGGTGTCAGGGGGATGAGGCTTCACTGTTGAAAGGGGCGGTTCACGGAGGATTGGAAAAATATTTTTCTCCACTTAAAACTAGAAGTGCAAGGAAGTTAGGGAAAGAGAAGGACAATTTAGTGGCACCTAGTGTTGTGGTGCTAGATGGTCCTAGGGTGCTTAGAGCTCAGAAATCCTTGTCTAGGGTTAAAAAATGATAGTAGCAACTCTTAATGTTAGGGGAGTGGGGGGGCCTGCAAAGAAATTAGCCCTCAAAAGGTTCCTAGAGAAAGTAAAAAATGATGTTTTATTTATACAAGAAACTATGGTTTGTGAAGAAAAAGTGAGAGATTTGTTTGTTAAATTACTCCCTAAATGGTTTTTCTGTGGGGTGGATTCTAATGGTCTTTTTGGTGGACTTCTTTATGCATGGTATCTGTGCATAATTGATTTCTCTTCTTATTTGACTCCTGTAGGGATTTTGCTGGAAAGTTTAGTTAAATATATAAATAAAAGTTTGAAGTTGTTAAATTGCTATGGTCCTTACTCAGACATAGAGGCTTTTTGGGAGGCCATTAAAAATGATGGGTTATTTAATGAGCAGAATATTGTTCTGGGAGGCAAACTAAACTTTACTAATTCGTGTAGGGAAGTTTGGGGTGAGATTGCTAGAGCGGATCCCCTACAAATCTACTTTATCCAGTTGATACTAGTAGGGGGATTGGTGGATGTTGAGCTTGCAAAAGTGTTACCTACCTGGAGGAATGGAAGAAGTGGTCAGGACTACAACATAAATAGGTTGGATAGGTTCTTGATAGAAGAGAATTTAGTGTCGTCAGGTTTGAGATACAGATCTTGGGTGTGCAATGTAAAGATTTCCGATCACATGCTAGTGATTCTCCATTTGGAACAAGTTAAAGATCTTGTCAATTATCCTTTCAAATTTAATGTTGTTTGGATTGAGGAACCCAAGTTTGTGGATTTAGTAAGATCCAATTGGAGTGGTTTGTTGGGAATAGAGTCATTAAACCCTATGGATTCTTTAGTTAAAAATCTTAAGTTACTTAAGTCTTTAGTGATATTTTGGGAAAGAAAGAAAAAGGTTGAAGCTAAGGAAGAGTTGGTACAGTTAGAATTGGACTTGGATACATTATACACTGATTTCCCTGGGGGATTTGAAAAGGAGGAAGATAAGGAGTTGGCAATAGAAAAAGAAAAGAGGAAATTGTTCCTATTAAGACACGAGGAGGAAAACTTGGAGGCAAAATAGTAGGGTAAACTGGATGGCTTCCAGAGGTAGGAATACCAAGTTTTTCCATGCTTTTGCAAATTCCAGAAAAAAGATCAATACCATTTGGGATATTACCAAGGATGATGGAACAATAATCACTAATAATATTGAACTTCAAAAGGAAGCAGTGGACTATTTCCAGAATGTTTTTAAGGCACATGATAATATTGCCATATCTGATCAACTTGCAGTTTTGAGAAATTATCTGAGGATGTTTTCAGTGGAAGAAGGAAATACACTGGCTGAGCCAGTTACTTTAGCAGAAATATTGAAAAATCTTAAAGGTTTTAAGGTGTCAAAAAGTCTTGGGCCGGATGACTGGACTGTTGATTTTTTTTTGGATTGTTTTGAGCTTTTGGGTAATGATATTTTATAGATGGTGGAAGAGGCTAGGAGGAAAGGGAGAGTTTCTGGTGTCTTGAATGCTACCTTTATTGCACTTATACCATAGAGTGATAAACCATATTCTTTTGGAGGTTTTAGACCAATTTCATTATGCAATCTGGTTTACAAGATCATTACTAAAATTATTGCTGCTAGAATTAAAACCTCACTTTTTGTTGGTATTTCAAAGGATCAATTTGGATTCCTTGAAGGCAGACAAATTATTGATGTTATTGGAGTTGTATAGGAAGAATTACACAATATAAAGGTAAAAAACATAAAGGCACTGGTCCTAAAATTAGATTTGATAAAGGCCAATGATAGAGTGGGCTGGGTGTTTGTAAGGCTTGTTTAATTACAGGTAGGTATGAGTTTAGAAGAAACAGACTGGATCTTGGGGTGTGTGTCTTCTGCAAACTTTGTTGTGTTGATCAATGGAAAACCTACTAGGTTCTTTAAGAGTACAAGGGGTTTAAGGCAAGGTTTCCCTTTATCCCCTTTACTTTTTCTCCTTATTGTCGAAGGGTTAAGCATAGCCATTCAGGGGCAGGTAAGGGCTAAGAAAATTGAAGGTATACCTATGGAAAGAGGGTTATGCATTACACATTTGATGTTTGTGGATGATGTAATTCTATTTGGGAGTGGTAGCATTTCTGAGTGGGAATTTTTTAAGGAGGTATTGGACCTTTTTTGCAAAGTGAAGTCTATTTTTTAGAAGATGGGTGGGAAGTTGAAGAACTTGTTATGTTGAAAGAGCTTCTTCCATTTGTTGTAAAGCCTGTAGATGAGGGTTTTAAGTACCTGGGGTTCTTTTTAAAACCAAACTATTATTCTAGAACTGATTGGAATTGGCTAGAGAAATTTTTTGAAAAAAGAATTCTAAATTGGTGTCATAGATGACTTTCTTTAGGGGGTAGGGTTGTACTAGTAAAAGATATCCTTGAAATCATTTCTGTATACTGAATTTCTTTGGAAAAGATACCAAAAAGTGTTCTAAACAAGATAAGAAGGAGGATGTTTATTTTCTTATGGAATGGCAAAAAAGTTAATGAAGGGATGCATTTGGTAAGCTGGAAAAAGCTTGCAAAACAAAAAAAGATTGGTGGGTGGGGAATAAAAAATATTTTTTCCTTTGGGAAGGCTTTGGCGGCTAAAATCCCATGGAGATGCCTTATGGTGCCTGGTCTATGGAATGAGGTGATAATTAAAAAACACCTTAAGAATAAAATTGTGGAGGAGTGGTTCAGGTAGGGTAGAAAAAATTGGACATGTACTTCAAACTTTTGGAGAGGACTCACCTCATTTTTATCTATTATAACAGATTGGTTGGTTTGGAAAACTAGGAATGGGAGGGCTATTAGAATTGGTACTGATCCTATGGTTGGGTCACACTCATATTATAAATTGTCAAGGAATCTTATTTTTAAATTGAAGGCACTAGGGATTGAATTCCTTGCTCAAGCTGGGGCTAGTGAGCTGGAGGTTTCAAATCACACAAGTTGGAAAAAGGATGAGACTCTAGGGATGGAAGGAGAACAAAAAGAGGAATGGACTAATTTTGTTAAGGGATTATTTGGTTCGAGTTTTGTACTAAATAATGAAAAAGATGCCTTACTTTGGTCTTGGGATACAAAAAGGGGACATGTTAATGCTAATCATGCTTATAAAATTCAATTGCTGGAGGTTATGGAAGAAGAAACCTATTTACTGGTATAATGAACTCTGGAATTGGCAGCTACCCTTAAAAGTCAAACTGTTTATCTGGTTAATGTTGGAACAAAGAATTCTTACTTGGGAAAACTTGAACAAAAGAGGTTTTAATGGGTCGAGTAGATGTGTCTTGTGTGGGATCAGTGAGGAAACAATGTCTCATATTTTTGTGGAGTGCTGTTTCATTAAAGGTATTTGGAAATCAATCATAAAGGAATTAAAATTAGTCAGTACTTGGGAAGGAGGACAAATTGTTGATTGTTTTCAAAATTGGATAAAAAAGAAGGAAAATGGGAAAGAAATCCCTTTCTTTATTTGATGGGAGGTTTGGAAACACATAAATTTGGTTATATTCAAAGATCTCCCTCCTAATCTAGTCAGAGTTTGCAACTATATTCTACAGGACTTGGGAGAATTAAACGTCTCACAAGATACCAAGATACGAAGGATTGATAGGCCTCCCATTCTTGATTGGAATTTGGCAGTGGGGTTTTTTTATGGAGCCTCACAATATAAGGGTACAAAATGTGGGGTTGGAGCTCTATTAAAATGTCAAGTGCTAGGTAATATGATATTTAAAATGAATTGTGGTAGAGGAACCAATACTAGGGGTGAACTCCTAGCCTTGTGGTGCATTTTATATTTTTCAAGTTATAAAAAGGTTACAAGATTACAACTGGTAGGCGATTCAAAGATTATTATCGATTGGATTACTAATGATAATAACTTACAGATGATCCCTTTCCAGCTTTGGATGGAAAAAATTAGACTGTTGAGTAGGAGTTTTCAACAACTCAAATCTCAACATATATACAAAGCTTATAACAAGGAAGCTCATCAACTATCAAAGGCTACTTTGTGGTTGGATGAGGATGGAATTTAATTTGCAATGGTTACAGAAGGACAACCTGAAAGTTTTAAAAGATTAACAATAAATCAATAGATTATTGTTGCATGGTTGCAAAAATGGCTGGTGTATATTTTGAAATAGACCAATTTAGCAAGGCTGCAATTGGCTTTTTGTATTTTGATATGTAAAACAATGGTTATATTCTACATAATTTAGGAGGTAGTGCATTGATTTTTTGTTTGTATTATGCTCAGAACTTATGTCCTTTTAGACTTGGAAGAAGGACGTAAAAGCCTTGGTATTGTTGGAAGACTCTGTAAAAGACCTATTATATTCACTAATATAAGTTATTTTTCTTTTTGAAATAAAAAAGATCTTTGTAAAATTAGATGCTTTGTTCAAATTGAAAACAATATGTTCATCTTTAATCTTTTGAGTATATTCTTTTAAGATGCAAAATGAAATGTATATTAGTAAGTAAAAATGAAATGTATATTAGTAAGTCTTAAATAAATTGTTTTGAATTGTCAAAAAGTATTAAATTATGAAAAAGACAAAATTTTAAAACAAAATTTAAGGTTTGTAAAATTTAATGCATCATTTAAACCAAAATCTATTTGCTCGTTTCCACTATTTGATATGTATATTGTTAAGGCACAAATTTCTTAAAATTTGATTTTTAATTGAATTATTTCAATTTGCCAAAATGCTCAATTAACTCATTTATGTACTGGAGTGTCAAAACATTATGATAACCCAACTTTAAGCAAACAAAAATATGAAACCATTTTGAGTAAGTCCAGGTGAGTATGTAAATAATCAGAAAGAAAATATACTTAAATGGCACAACCATTACTTATGCGAGGAAAATGCGATGAAACAACAAGTTCACGTGACACAACAATCTCATCACTAAAATCATAATCATTAAGCTAGATGTGTGCATGTAATTTCAATAATGATTTCGTTCCGACAACATCACATCACCAAATCATCATCTAATGAAAGATAAGCCAAAAATAATTGATGATAAAAACACACAAAATCAAACAACCAAGAGAGGAAAACTATCAAACTATCCCTTCAAATCAAGCGAAACAAAATCAAATGCAAGAGAATGCAACAATTTCCAAAATACAATTGGGGGGGGCTTCATTTTTGAGAAATATAAAGGGGGGTTGTTGAAAGTTCAACACAACCCAAGACCCAAAGGTATCTAGAAAAAGTGAAAGTATACCCCCTTACAGATGGCCAATGGGTTATTTTAGGTGGCGTTTTTTTTCTTGAATAAGATGATGAGTGAGTGCACATTTTCAAATAACAACTAGCATTTTAACTATCTTCACTATTGATTATCAACTAAATTATAATAAGTTTTGTTAACTTCAAAAAATATATATGTATAAATCAAAACTAACGCATCCATAAAATTTATATGGCAAACAATATGCACCTTGTAACAAAGTATATGTTGTATATGTTGAGATATATACCATTCTATTTAAAGATGTTTTAGATTGAACGATATATATCTTAGCATATACAACATTAAATGCTCTAATACTACATATATATCGATGACCAAATATATATAATGCACCGACCAACAAACATAAAAAAATAACCAATCATAGCAATCTTTATGTCTTTTCATTATTTTCCTTATAAAAGTTCAAATTTTTGACTTCGTGGTACTCAAACAAAAGTAAGTCTATCAATTAGTCACGAAGTAAGGTGCTTAGAATGTGTGGTCTTTGTAATGCTTTTGGGTTACAAATGGTGCACCGAAAGTTATAAGAATTTCAAAGTGGGTACCTTCAACATTAGTCGGTTTGTAAATAAGTGTTGGTTATAAGGTTTCGGAAAGGAATTTTTAATAAAATTGTGTTGAATAGTGGGAATCGTCACTAAACACAATTATTAAACATATGAACAAAATCTTGTTGAATAGTGGGAATCATCACTAGACACAATTATTAAACATATTGAACAAATTTGGTTTTTTAACTATAAGAATTATAACATGGTGACACACCTTGTTTTTTTGGGTAGCATATCTTCAAGGGTAAAAGGTGGGAGAATAATAATCTCCTGTGATAGAAGGGCTCAATATTAAAATGCAATTATGTAGTACTAAAAAAGATTTCAAAGGCCCCTGACTCTATAGTTCTTGCCAAAGATCTTGCCACACTTGATGAAGAGATACTAATAAAACTATGACTTCAAAGTCAACTTATCTATTAGTCCACTAGGTTGTGTCTTTGGGAAGGGAAAGGTAAAACATGATTCAAATAATTTAAATAAGAAAAATGAAAAAATCCTTTTGACCTCACCACTTGTTAGAGATTTTGACACCGTTGTACCAATATGCTAAATCAAATTTAAATATGAAAAAAAAGAAAATGATAACTTTTCAATGTGCATAATTTTGATCAAATGATGTATAATAGTTAAAGTTGTTAGAACTTTTGACAATGTTTTACCAATATGCTAATTCAAATTTAAATATGAAAAAAAATGATAACTTAAATATGAAAAAAAAGTGATAACTTTTTAATGTGTATAATTATGACCTTGCAGAAAAAACAACAACAAAGCCAATATATAGCCTTTATTATGATAAGCATATGATTAATTATTTAAACAAGATATAATGGAATAAGTTTATGGTTAATCATTTGTTTATGATTAATTATTTAAATAAGATATAATGGAATAAGTTTATGGTTAATCATTTAAACAAAATATAATGGAAGAAGTTGAAGTAAAGGTGAAAATTTGAATTTGAAATTTCATTTTAGAGGATTACAATCTTGAACATAATATTTTTTTTTTCATATATATATATATATATATATATATATATATATATATATATATATATATATAATCAATTGAGAGGAGTGTGATGCAAAGATAATTTAGGTGGACGATTAGGTGTGGCGAATGCGAGTGGGGTGATCTATTTCCCAAGAGGTCAACTAAGTCTCTTTCTATATGTATATAATCAATTGAGAGGAGTGTGATGAAATTATAATTTAGGTGGAAGATCAGGGGTGACCCTTTTCTTGGAGTTTAGGAAAGACAACTAATAACCAAGTAGAGGCTTATGCTATTTTTAAAGGCTTGGGTCTGGCACAAAACAAAGGTATTAAAGACATTTGCATTCTTGGAAATTCTTGGATGATCATCAATCTAATTAGAAAACGAGCCCCACCCCAAGACATGAAGCTCAAAAATATTATCGCAAGATTTCTTCAAGAGGCCAAAGAATTTGAGTCCTTTCAAGACCTCCATATTCTTAGAAATAACAATTCCTAGGCGGATTATCAAGCCAATTTAACAACTAAGGAACCTTTTGAAGAAATTAGAATAAATGGTAGGGTCAACCATCACCCTATCCCTTAATGAAGTCAACTTTGTATATGGAATTAAGTAGGGTTCCAAGCCTAAGGCGGGTCCCGAGGGCATGTGTCTTCCCCAGGAATATTTGATCGCTCCTTGACTTATATCTTGCCATCTGGCCACAATCTCTACAATGTTTTTCTACATGTGGATGGACATCATATATGTCCGGCCATTGTTTAATTATCTCTGTCCTTCATCTTATTTTCCCTACTTCACACATGCACCCAAATTAGTCTGCTCTTTTCAGGCCTAGCCCACGACTGCTCTCGGCCTCTTTGCGCATGGGATTTGTACCTTCTAGTTGGTGCATGGAATCATTGAAGTTTGGTATTACGGTACCCATTCAATTCATGATGGGAACGAAAGGTTCAAGTCCTGTCACATTCTCGACCTCCCATCTAACTTAGGACTGTTGATGTTGTGCATTAACCAGCGATCAAGGTGGGGGCTCTTCGCATGCAGTGAATGTAAGATAAGTATGGGCTTGGGGGAAGTTCGTAGTATGCAATGGAATTACAATTCTTGTAACCTTCATAAGAATATCAACAATTTGGAGGAGTTCGGACTTAGAGAAATCATCTGTTTTTCTGCTTCATCTCAAAGAAAGGAGCGGACCTAGGATAAGATGAAAAACAAAAGGACAAGTGCGACGCGTTGGAGCATGGAGTTGTAGGAGGAGGACTGTGAGGAAATGTTTAATCAACTGAATATCCTCCAAATTTAGCTCAATGAAGCTTCGGTTCACTGGAAAACCACCATGGAAATTCTTGTAGAACAGAGACAGGGATACCAACAATTGAATGATGAAGTAGAAGTGATATGGTCATAAGTAATTGAGGTGCGTTCTCGACCTGTCATTCCAGTACACCCAACATATTCCTTGAACATTACTGATGGAGAGTCATCACTTGACCAACCCAGATAGGTGCCTTATTTGAATTCGCCAGCACCTCCTCAAGAAGAAGCTCTAGATGACCAAAAGCCTTCTAATTAGTTAAGTCCATGTTGTGTTTTTTTGTTTCAATTCTAGGGGTCTTTTACAGGCAACATAGTTGGATTACTAGTAATCTGAACTCAATGTGTGAATTAAAGGGTGGTCATTTTTATGCCAGTAGTGCACAACCAATTTTTTCCTCTGCTTTGGCTCTGTTAGAAGATTGTAAATTTTTTTCCTATGATCTTCCACACAGGATTTTTGAATAAGATTTTCTCCCAGTTTCCTTAAAAAATATATAATTTAGGTGGAAGATATGTGTTACATATATACATAGAAGCATTACAAAATTATCATGAAAAAATTTGTTGTTCACATTGAGAGGAAAAAAAAATAATTATTAATTACCATAACTTATAATCTCAAAATTAAGGTAAATACACCCTATTCTATCCTCCTCATAGAAGCAAGCAATTCCCCCATTGAGAGCATTTCTATGATTATTTACCTAACATACAATAACAAGATAAACAACATGGATGCCAAGAGTCTCCCCAAAATTGCTTCAAAATCTAGCCAAAACCACCAACAACTCAAGTGTGGATGGCATAAAGATGTCAAATCTTGGCTAAATCATTGGGGAATACAAGAAGAAGCCATCATGAAAAATATCAATAATATTGCAAATATTATCACTTCTAAATATAAGGAGAATATGTGGTGTAATAAAGAATTAGTGAATAAAAGGAAATTAAGATACTACAAGGAGGTGGTCAGCCCTAATTTAGAAGATCAAAATTACCTCTTAGTTTTGAGAAGTGCAAAGAAGAAAATCAACATTTCTAAAATAATAACAAACTCTCACAAGCTACACAGTAAAACTGGTCACTGGACAACTCCCAAACACCATGGGATGAGAGAATTTGTCACCTTTGTAACAATAAGCAGGTAGAAGATGAAAAACGCTTCCTCTTGGATTGCCATGCCTATACCCATATTAGATCCCAATTTAAAAACATTTTCCACATTACCGACCTTCCTAACCTCATAAGTCAACAAAACTATGGTGATCTTGGAACGCTTCTCTCAATGCTTTTTGAGCATAGAAATATAATTTTAAAGAAATTGAAGTAATCTCTTACCTTCTTAAGGTTCGATAGACCAATTGGTCTCAGTGGACATTAATCATCATCATCATCATCATAAAAAAAAACTAACATAGATCCATCTTTTGAATATTTTAAACAATGGAAATAATGTATTTAGAATT
>JZKD02S2048157.1:40477-65493 GCA_000966675.3 Picea glauca
AATCACCCAAATTTTATAAAAACTATGTAAAATCTTTAGAAATTTGAATATTTTTACAAAACTATCGCCAATCATTTATGGTTTCCATATGAAGGATTAGTAAGATTCGCCAAGGTTTCTACATTTTAAAATAAATTTCCATCCTTAAAATCATCCCTGAGTGACATGTACTCGCTACTATAGACATAGAATAAATGCTTTGAGACAATTGATATGCCATGATGAAACGTTTTTTGGAAAAATATCGGACTACTTTTTTGTGACGAAATTCCAGAATAGGGGGAATGAACATGACCACACATTGTTTTGGATAGAGGGTGCTCCAGTCTATGGAGCTGACAAAAATTCACAGATCGAGCAATTTGTGGACAAATACATAACATGCAATGTAGATCATTTGGATTCATAACTTGCCAAAGTTCATAGACATTATCATACAAAAAGTTGTAGAAAACGAAAAAACTCGCATTGCAGATACAACTTCCTTGTGCTGCCAATGAGAGCAACAAGAATCATAGAGACACTTAGTTTAGAGGACAATGTTTTTGTTGATAAATCTAAATCCTTGTTTAGATTTCTAGAACAAGGAGAGTTTGACGAGTTGATGAGCTTCGATGACTTCTTGACAGAGCTAAATCTATCAGAAGATGAGTACATCCAAGCCATCAATGTACGCTTAAACAACTTTCCCATATTTGGAACAACATTTTCTCCAAGGACATGCCAGTTATGTGGAATGTAAATATAGATGCGCAGTACATCCTCAATGCATATGCTGCAACATCGTACTGTACCTCGTATATGACAAAGGTTGACAAATCTATGACAAGTGCATTCAAAAGAATACACAAAGAACATGAAAGAAGTCATATTGATGCCATACAAATGATACGTACGCTTTGTAATACATTGCTTAATCTTCAACAAATGTCTTCTCAACAAGAAATCCACATTGCACTTTACCTGCCCCTCAATTGTAGTTCAAGAAAATGTGTCTTCATAAACACATCTCCACTTGAGAAATGCACATTTGTGCTTAAACCACCCTGTTTTCTAGAACAAGAGCCTGGCAATTCAGAAGATGTACTATGTCGCTTTATTATTGATTATTACCTCCAGCGTCCATGTCCTATTAGGCATATCTTCTTAGAAAAATTCTTATCGCATTAGAAAAAAATGGTGCGCCCATATCAAAAAGAAAAAAACCCTCTGTGATACGATTTTTCAAATACAATAAACATTCTGACTATGAAAACTATTGTAGATAAAAACTACTGTCATACGTTCCATTTGATGAAAACAAATAGACATTAAAACATAACTTCTCTACATGGGAAGCTGCGTATGTTTCCTCTGAGACTATAGTGCAAATCAATGAAGCTAGATTTACTTGCAATGTTAATCCAACATGGGGTGATCTAGAAATTGCAGTTAATGAGCTAAAAACCCTGAAAATCTTGATGAGACATTCACAAACCGAAAAACAACTAGAACTCCCTGCGAGTCCTATGACTTGCAAGCAGATTTGCCTCGTCCTCGAGCAGGTGGCATTGAGAAATGTACCAATATTGGTTTAGAAGTCACAAAACATCCTTTCCTTATTGAAAATAATGAATACCACAGAATAAGATGTCTGTTGAATCGAGAACAAAAAACAATTTAAAAGGACATTGCGCTTAAAAAATGCTTGAACATGGACACTCCTGTGCACTTGTGGGCACAGGGGCAGACCCAGGGTTCACTCCAAGAGTGCACCAACAAGCTCTAGCCACTGGCCCTTTCAGCAACACCTGCGAAGCATATGCAGTCTCACCTGAAGCAACTAAGAGGGGGGTTGCAGGACATAAATGTCTACAACCAGGGGAATATCAAGTGGATCTAACACAACAACAATACAACATTCATATATCACTTATCAACTAGATTTACCCTGCACAGCTATAGATCTGATCTAACACAAGAATGCAAATAAAAATATAACAATGATAGAGATCCATGCATCAATCACACATACGACAAAATATATACTTGGTTCACCCTCTTTCTAGGGCTACGTCCACATAACTGTGCTTATGATATATTAAGGTAAGGCATACAGTTCTTATCTGTGCTCTCAGCCAACATATATTCTTTCTCTTTTCTCAATCTCTCCCCTTCCTGCGCACCCAGCTGCAGGATTGATCTCCACACCCAGCTGGAGACCTTACAATACCAGAAGGCTCTCACACTCAACACTTCTTTCTCACAATACAACAATCTCTCATACAACAATAGAGCTAAATCAACAACAATATCATACCAGTAATCAATGACCAATCCAACCCATGTCCTCTTGACCTTTATTTATACATTACAATACCTCATCGACAACCTTAGGCCGAAACCTAAGTGCCAAAACCATAGATACCAAAACCCTAGGTGTCTAAAACCCTAGGTCAACTTGACCCGCTTTTTCCGGGCTTCCCCAACCTATCTTTCCTTCCTTCTCATGCAGTGCTCCAAGGCATCCAATGACGGATTTTTCTGCTTGTTGAGTTGTCCTTGATATATCTTCCTTGCTGATCTGTCATCCTCGATCTCCTCATCCAATGACTTGATTTTCCGCACTTCGCTCCATCTTTCTTTCTCTTTTGCTCACTACATCCCAGTGACAGTCATTGTGTCTCCCGCAAAGCTCACTTTTTACCTTTTATTCCTTGTTCTTCGCTTCCTTCCATAACCAAGGGCCAACAGGCCCCCAACACTCACCTGTGACTCGTCCCGAGGCACTTTGGATCTGATTCCTCTGTTTTTCTTCGACTTTGGATTGTGCAGTGCAGCCCTTGCTTTCTACTTTATGCCTCCATCCCATCCTTGTGCACACTATCTTTTCTGTGTCTGGTACCCAGTTTCAACTGCACCTGGTACCTAGACCCTTTTCCTCATGATTTTACTGAGAGCTGCAAGGCAGCTGGTTGTCATAGTAAAACTTAAATCGACTCCCATTCACCAATCCTTCCTTCCACTCTCCACTCAATGTCTTCAGCTACGCAACTCCTCCTTCAGTAACATAGGCAATCTCATATGGTCCAAGCCAATATGTTCTGAACTTCCCAGGGTGTTTCAGGAATTTACTGTCATACAACAGTACTAAGTCACCTTGCTTAAATGCCTTCTTCTTGATGTGCCTATCATGATAGGCCTTCTCTCTTTCCTTCTGAACCTGTTGGTGGAATCCTGCAATGAATCTGTCTTCTTCCAGTGCAACCAACTATGCAAGCCTCTCACGAACACCGCCAATATCATCCATGTCTGTAAATGCAACAATTCACAAGCTTGGCACCAAGTATTCCATCGGGACAATAACTTCAAGACCATAAACCAACTTGAAGGGGGTCTACATTGTTAATTTATTGCAAGTGGTTTTATAGGCCCATAGTACTAAAGGTACTCTTAAATCCCAGACCTCCCTATTCACACTACAAATCTTCGTTAATGCTGTCTCCAAGATTTTTTTGAATGCTTCAACTGTCCCATTTTCTTGTGGATGGTAAGGTGTACTCTTCTGATGGTGGACTACAAATTCTTCAGTCAGGGCTTCAACAGTATTATTGATGAAGTATGTACCTTGATCACTCATAAGGATCTTGGGGCATCCAAACCTAGTTATTATGTCATCAAATATAAAACACATAGCTGTAGTTGCACTACAGTCCTTTCCTGCTCTGGATTCGGCCCATCTAGTTAACTATTCTGTCGCAGTAATAATGTACCTTGCTCCTGTGCGCTTTCCTGGTGGGTTTATGGGTCCCACGAAGTCAATGGCCCATTTTTCAAATTCTTGTAGTGTCATATGCAGTGCTAATGGCATTTCATCTCTTCGGTATGGTTTTCCAACTCTTTGGCATACATCACAGGCTCTGACATACTCTTTATAATCTCTGTGTAAAGTAGGCCACCAAAGGCCAGCTTGCAGAACCTTCTGCACAATTGCTTTCCCTGCATAATGACCTCCTGCGATGCCTTCATGAGATTTTGTGAGGATCAGTGGGTGCTCTGTCTCCATAACACATCTTCTTAGTATCTCATCAGGTCCCATCTTGTATAGACGACCAACTATCAATGAAAAGTCTGCAACGCGCACTACTAGCTGTTTCTTCTGAGGAATTGTATACTCACTTGGAGCCACTCCTGTTGACAGGAACTGGACTATGTCTGTGAAGTGGTCATCAATCTTTCTAATGGCAAGCAACTGTGCATCTGACAGTGTATTCTCCAAACTGGTGGGTTCTTCACCATGTTTCAACCTCAACAGGTGGTCAGGGCCTTTGTTCATTCTTCTTGGCTTAACTATGATCTCAAAATCGTATTCTTGAAACAACAGAAGCCATATACATATTCGCCCCCCCCAACACTAGCTTGTTGACTAGGTATTTCAGCACGAAGTGATCTGTGAACATTTTAAAGTGTCCTCCCGACAAGTAGTGGCAGAATTTTTGTAGCGCATACACCATGGCTAATCCTTCTCTCTCTGTAGTAGTGTAATTAATTTCAGCTGTATATAACTTCCTTCTAGCAAAGGCAAACGGGTGGTCAATGTCCCCTTCTCTAGGTTGTGCCAGTGCTACTCCTAATGCAATAGAAGACACATCGACATGCACATGAAATTCCTTACTCCAATCTGGAAAAACCAGAATGGGCACTGTAACCATCTTCTGTTTCAGGGTGTCAAAGATCTTCTGGCATTCGTCTGTCCAACCAAACTGACAATCCTTCTTCAAAAACTTCTCCATCAGTGCTATAATTTGGGCATAGCCTTTAATGAATTTCCTGTAATAGCCAGTATGTCCCAGTGCAGTGCATAGTTGTTTGACTAAAGTAGGAGGTGGCAAGTCAACTATAATTTCAATTTTTGCTAGATCAACCAGTAGTCCTTGGTTGCATACAATATGGCCTAATAGTACTCCAAATGGTGAAAAGAAGATGCACTTCTTCAGATTTAAATCAATTTGAAATTGCCTAAATTTATCCAACATTAGCCTTAGACATTCAATATGGTTTTTCAACAAGCTAAACACAGTCCAGTCATCAAAATATGCTTCTAAAAATTTATGCGAAAATTCTTTGAACGCTTTGACCACCACCCTGGAAAAGATGGCTGGGGAATTCTTCAGTCCAAATGGCATCACTGTATACTGATATGATCCCCATTCCATAGTGAATGTGGTCTTGTGGTGATCTTCCTTAGCAATCCTGATCTGATGGTATCCTAAAAATCCATCTGTAAAGGAATATACCTCCTGACCTCCCACTTTGTCTAATACTTCATCAGTGAAAGGTGTAGGGAAAGGGTCATGCAGACAAGAATCATTCAACTTTCTGAGGTCCACCCAGATCCTGATTTCTTTTGTCTTCTTGTCTTGTACCACCATAGGGCTGATCCACTTCAACTCTTCTACAGGTTCAATAATCCCTGCTTCTAGCATTTTGTCGAGCTTGATCTACACTTTTTCCTTGTATTTCAGGTTTAGTCTGTAGGGTCTTTGCTTGACTGGATTCGCGTCTGGTTTCAAAGGTATTCTCATCTCACCCATAGGTCCTTTGATACCCTTCATATCAGTGAACTTGGTTGGAAACAAGTCCTGATATTCATGTAACAATTTTGAAATCTTGTCAATGGTAGCAACATCCCCAATAATCTCCGACATTGGAAAGCTTTGGTGTCTCCTCTATCCCAATGTTAAACTTTTTTATCTTGATGGGCTGACCAATAAATGGTAGCTCAATTCCTAGTCCTTCCACATCTCTTTGGCCTTCTGTCTCAGTGATGTTTACCTTCCTCAGGTCATCATCTTCATCGACATTAATGTTGTAACATCCTTGCAATTTCTGGAGTGGAGTAGTCCATTCGTCCTCTTCTTGCTCCAAAGGGAGGATAGATGCCTCCTCAAATAATTTCTGTCTCACAATATGTAATGCCTGGTCTACTGAAGGAAATTCACTTTCAAACAAAAAGGTGGTTACAAAATTATGAATCATACCTTCCCAATCTGCAGTGATGTGGCATAGCTTCGCTTGAAGGTACCAGTTGATAGGGGTCGTGTCCAGCATGTTAATGAATCTGTGCACCTATGTTCTCAAGGAATGCCACTCCAGGCTTCTTCACAACTTCTTACATGTTCCCTTGGGAAACTTCGACCAATATATATTACTTCACAACTTACTTCTTGGGTTGAGAACCGCGTTGTCATCAAGGTTCAACATTGTGTCCAGTCTGTGATGTTTCTTTTGTGCATCCCCCACCATCTTGCTGCTGTGGCTTTCATAGCCTCATCCATTACCAACAACCTCTATTGTGTTGGTACACTTGTCTCAAACTCTGATAGGAATATTTCTAAAGGGTTCAACCCATCAAATGTGGGTAAGTTACTCACTGTTGTGCCGATCCAACGAACCTCTCTGGTTAATCTAGCACATCTTTTGCTAGATACTTCATACATATAATTCTGCCAGTTCTCCAGTGCTTCTTCTAAATTTGATGAACACACACTGTCACTTCTCTAGCTCAAATTCCCATCAGCTGTAGGGTTGATGTAATCCTGCTGTCTGGCTGTTAGCTTGTAGATGTTTTCTAGTTCATATGCATGGTATTATTCTCTGATAGGATCTATGTATCGAGGACCCTCATCTGGATCTAAAGGTGCAATGACGCGAAGGCCATCTCTTTCAAATGTCATATGCCTTTTCTTTAGATCAACAACATTAGAATTGTTGAAGGCCCAATCAATTCCTAACAATGCAGGGTAAGGGAAACTGTCATCAACAATTTCAATTACCTCAAAATTTGCAAAGGTTCTAACTCTGTTGATGTCCACAAGGACATGCTCCAATCATCCAAATGGGTTGACAACTTGCTGATTAGCCATTCGAAGCCTGACAGGTGAATAGATCATCTTGGGTTTTCCCATCAGTGCCCAAGTTTGCTTCGTCATGACATTGACCTCCGACCCTAAGTCGAGGACCACATAGTCTATGTCATATTCTCCTATTTGAGCATTCAAGTGTAATTCTTTATTTGTCCTTCTCTTATTACCAATTTGGTGTACTACCCTATTCAGTAAGGGGTCTGTCTTTCCTAGATCATACTGCTTTATTAATTTCTATAGCTCTTGCACAACGTTCTCATCCTAAATTAACTTAAGACAAGTGTAAAAAAATTTGATGAGCTTACTTACCTCTTTTCCTTTTTTTGGCGAAGCCAACTAATCAAATGCTTGAGGCATTCTGTATTCTTTTACTTCTGGTCATGTTTTTGATGAAGAACCTTGGTCTCCCTTGAACTCTTGTCTTTCTTCCTCAAATATTTGTCTTTCTTTCTTCGCATCAAAAGTATGAATCTTCTCTGCAGCTTTCCTGATACCTGAGTCTTCTACAATCTTTCCTTAGGTCAGTCTATCCTCCCCTGTAGCAGCACCTCCTCGAGTAATAACAGTGAATGTAGGGTCTTCTTTGTGAGGTTCAACATATATCAGTTGCACTTGCAGGTTTTGCTGAGGTCCTCGTCGTTCCTGAAGCTTAGCTAAGCACAGGGCAGTACTCGATGACATGCTCGAAGGAATTGCAATAACTGCAAGTGGTACAAGGGTTTTGACAATCCCTTGTTAAATGTCCTGGCTGCGCACAGTTATAACAGATTATTTGTGCTAGGCCTTGACCCATACCTCCTCCTCATCCTCGTCCTCTGAATCCACCATGAGGATTGAAGTTTCTTCTTCCTGGAGAGTTATATTGTGTAGTGTTTCCTTCTTGATGTACTTTGCCTTGGATATTGTATATGTATCTTGATCTTTCATGCATAAGGTCAAAGTCCCTACAATATCTTTCATCATGCCCTACTGACTTACAGAATGTACAATACAATTTTGTGGGTGTCTGAACATACTTCTGCATATAGTAGCCTTCACCAGGGCGATGTCGATTTCTGCATACTTCACACCAGGGTAGGTTGATTTTCTTCAAGGGGATCGGTGTTTCCGAGGCCAAATATTCGTGAAACAGGGACAATGTTCCTTATCATGGCCTTATGTTCTGCATATTACACACTAGATATCTTCTCTTTTGTATTTTTCCTTGTCCTTCTTCATATCCTCAACCTGCAAAGACAAACTAGTTAATTGACTCAGGATCTGGCTCATACCTGAGTTGGATTCTCCCATAGGGGCTGACTCTAGCTTCATAGCGATCTCTAGTGCCTCAGACTGCGAAGCAATATTATATTTCATTAAGGGTACTCAGATGTGTGGTAACAGAGCAACAATAAACCATTCCTTATTCTTCTCATCTGGGATCTTAAAATTCAATCGACATGTTAGGGTCTTGAATCTCTGATTGAACTCCGAGACAGGTTCGACTACCTTCTTTTGATCTCCTTCAGTTCTGTAATACATTGTGACTCCGACTTAGGTGTCTTGAACTCTTCAATTAATGCCCTCTTAATCTCATCCAATGGTTGAGGCTGTGTGAGTCCTTGGACAAGTTTCATGTACCAGTTCAACGTGCGATCTCACAAAGTAGTGTTGAACTGTGTTCTTTTAACAGCTTCATCGATGACATTTTTAATATTCCATATGGATTCACATGAAAACCAATGCTGATCTGGATCTTCAGATCCGTCTCCTCTGAAGATAGGGAGTCTCATCTCATTTGCCATAGAGCTGCCTAGGTTTCTTGTCTGAGTAGATGCTGAGCTGCTAGTAATAGTACTCTGCGGACTTTGGTGATTCAGAATATTCTGATTACTTAGCGTTTTTGAAATCAAATGAGGATTGATATTACTTACTTCAGTGGTCTGCGCAGTTCCTGATGTTTCTGGCTCATTCCGATGAAGTTCTTCAACTGCTTCTTCCTCTGCCCTAGTAGGTTCTGAGTGCTCTTCGTCCGTCATATCTGCCTCTTCTCCACTATAGAAACCGTCTTCCCTGTAGTTTTTCTTAAACAGGTTCTCAAGGTGAACCCCTTTGAATACTCTTCCACTGCGTGTACGTCCAGCTTCTGTGTCACTGTCGCTCTCTGAATTTCTGAACATTAACCTTTTCAGATCCACCCGATCTATTGTATCTTCAAGACGTTATTTTCATGCAACAACATCTTGATTCTTAACTTCATAAAGTGTAAAAATTTCCCTCTAGGTCCTTTGAAAAAGTATCTCTTGGCTTGGCTATACGATTCTACTCTATCAACAACAAACTCGGTGATATACCCTCCAATGGTACTATCAAACCAATGATCTACTGCTCTGGATACAACGTTGTCGACTCTCTTAACCTTCTGGATCAACACTGGTGTCTAAACTATAGGAGGTCTAGATATGATCTCGCACTAGGTATCGGATAACCTAGCCAACCACTCAAACAACTCCTGGTGGATTCCTCCAAAGAAGATCTCGTGAATGTCAGTGAATATGTACCTTTGTAGCCAATCTTTAGTACTCAGTTTAGGGTTCTTTTTCTGGGCTTCAACGAAGTTCCTCTCTTGATCCTCTATCCACTTTTGAATCTCTGTATTTGATTGGAACCACCTTGAAATTCCCTTAAAAATATTCCTGTCCCAGCAACAGAACCATTTGTTGGCACAGGGGCGGACCCAGGGTTCACTCCAAGAGCGCACCAACAAGCCCTAGCTACTGGCCCTTTCGGCAACACCTGTGAAGCAGATGCAATCTCACCCGAAGAAACTAAGAGGGGGGTTGTAGGACATAAATGTCTACCAACAGAGGAATATCAAGTGGATCTAACATAACAACAATACAACATTCATATATCACTTATCAACTAGATCTACCTTGCGCAACTATAGATCTGATCTAACACAAGAATGAAAATAACAATATAACAATGATAAGGATCCAAGCATCAATCACGTATATGACACAAAATATACGTGGTTCACCCTCTCTTTAGGGATACGTCCACAGAACTATGCTTATGATATATTAAGGTAAAGCATACAGTTCTTATCTGCGCTCTCAGTAAGAAGATCTTCTTTCTCTTTTCTAAATCTCACCCCTTCCTGTGCACCCAACTACAGGATTGATCTCCACACCTAGCTGAAGAACTTATAATAACATAAGGCTCTCACACTCAACACTTCTTTCTCACAATACAACAATCTCTCATACAACAATAGAGCTAAATCAACAACAATATCATACCAATACTCAATGACCAACTCTACCTAGGTTCTCTTGACCTTTATTTATACATTACAATACCTCACCAATAGCCTTAGGCCGAAACCTAAGTTCCAAAACCCTAGATACCAAAACCCTAGGTGTCTAAAAACCTAGGTCAACTTGACACGCTTTTTCTGGGCTTCACCAGCCTGTCTTTCCTTCCTTCTCGCGGGGTGCTCCAAGGCATCCAACGGTGGCTTTTTTCTGCTTGCTGAGTTGTCCTTGATCCATCTTCCTTGCTGATCTATCATCCTCGATCTCCTCATCCAACGACTTGCTTTTCTGTACTTCGCTCCATCTTTCTTGCTCTTTTTCTCACTTCGTCCCAGTGACAGTCACTGTGTCTTCCGCGAAGCTCACTTTTACCTTTTCTTCCTTGTTCTTCACTTCCTTCCATAACCAAGGGCCAACAACACTTGTTCCTTACAGGCGGAGCAGGAACAAGCAAGACATTCACAACAAAAGGACTGTTCCAAATGCTTATATGAATCTATGATTAAAACAATTCCTTTGATCCTATGAAACCAAAGGGCCTAATAGTTGCATACACAGGAAAAACTTCATATAATGTAGGTGGAACAACAATCTACTCTGCATTTTTAATGCCTTTTAACAAGTCACAGTTTCTTCCACTTAGCAAGGAAATGTTAGATACCTTGTTTAAGCTTTATGACGAACTCCAACTTGTCTTTATAGATGAGGCATATTTGATTGGAATTTGCTTCTTGTATTCCATTGACAACTGACTAAGAATCATAAAACATGTGCACACGAAATACTTTGGAAACATTGACATGATATTCTGTGGGGATCTTTACCAGGCACAACCGATCCAAGATTCTTTGATATTTTAACAACCTACGGTTAACATGTAAACAATGACGCATGACTTCTGGAGAGACAATATTAAATGCTTTGAATTGCATACTACAATGCACCAGACAGATGAAACATTTATTGCAATTCTGAATAGAATGCGGACAAACAACCAAACATATGACGACTTAACATATATCAATTCAAGGTGCTTGTGACCTGCACCAACAGACCCAATGTTCCCTTACTTGTTCTACACAAATAAGGATGTTGCAACGCATAATAGGTACATGCTATTGCTCATGCCTGGCGATGATATCATCATCAATTAAATTGACCTGGAAGAAGACAACCATGGAATTGTGCCACATCATGAACATACAACCACCTTACCTTTGTAGCTTGTTCTGAAATTAGAAATGCTGGTTGAAATATATGCCCGCAACTATGATTCACATGATGGCTTGGTCAATGGTGCAGATGGAATACTCAAAGGCTATACCAAAACAAAAAAACTTGATGTCCTTTGGATTAAGTTCCATGAATCGCATATAGGCAAGCGACTAGCAAGCAAGTTGGATTATCTATATAATTCAAACACTACAAGTGATTGGACACCTATTTTGCAAATATCAAAGCCAGTATCGACATCAACAAAGACAGGTCGACTGAAGATTCGAAAACAGTTTCCAATTAAACTTGCATGTGCATGTATAGTCCACATATCACAAGGAATAACACTTGATAGTGTTTCATTTTAGCTTGCTGGAATTCAAATACTTGGACTTGTATACACAACACTGTCCCATGTTAGAAGCATAGACTCCTTGTATTTACTAAGTCCTCTTACAAAAGATAATTTCAAAGTCAAACAGAAAGTTGATATTGAAATGGAACGCCTCAGGACTACCACAAAATGTCATCTGTAGTATGATTACCAATTCATACAAACAAACTCATCTGTATGATTTCTCTCACTTAACACACACAACTTACATGCACACATGGATGATTTACTCAATGAATATGATACAATGCAATACGATATTCTGTGCTTGCAGGAAACATACATGGAATTATGCATGCAAAACAAACAAATTCCAAATCACAATTTCATATCAAGTTACATTACACATGGGGTGATGATATTGGTGAAAAAACATGTACCAATTTTGGAGCATATACATTTCGAAGAAAATAATGTTGAGATGGAGCTTACAAAAATATTTTTCCATGGAACATAAATTGCAATACTGAATCTGTATGCTGCTCCCCATGCAACATTATCCAACATACTAAATGTCGTTTCCAATGCATTAGACCATTTGCATATGAAAGGAACCATTGTGCTTGTAGGAGACTTCAATATTGACATGCTACAAAATAATGCCAGAACAAAAGAATTGGAAAACTACATGTGCAAATACAGTCCCCGCTTTCTTTTGAACAACACAAGCCACATGCAAAACATGCTTATTGACCATGTATGGTCAAATGTGCCCATTCCTCAATACAACATCTTTATCTTAGACACATACTAGCCTGATCCTGATACAATTGGTATTGCACTTGAATTATGAGATATACATTTATTGCAAAGTCATATTTCTATGTTTCAAAGCATATCTGTGTAGCTTGTTGAAAAAAACCAAATTATCCAACTTCTTAGTTTTCCCTGGTTTGTACACATACTGGTCTGGTCACCACACAGTTGGTGTTGCACTTGAATTATGAAATATACATCAGGCATATTGCAGAATCATATTTCTATTCTTCAAAGCATATCTGTCTATCTTGTTGCAGAAAATCGAGATATCCAACTTCTTAGTTTTCCCTGGTTTGTAATTGATTTTGGTCACAATGTTTTTTTACAATACACACACACACACAGACACACACACAAACAAACTTGAATGAACTAAAAAAAAAAAAGGTACATTGTTCTAACACTATTTGTTACTCTATTCCTCTTATTCTATTTTATTTAGTCTATGTACATAGTACTTGCTTTTTTCTTTACATGTCAACTTATGTTCATGTCCATTTTGTTTTGTGCTTTTGTTCATAGAAATAAACAGGAAAACTAAACATTGCAAAGAACTCCTAACAAGAAATGTAGAAGAATCCATGCAAAGGTACGTTTTTCTACCCGTGTTCCATATCCAATAGTTTTTCATTTATCTGTCTGTATTTGTTGAACTTGTTTGCATCTTTGTTTTTTTTTTCCTCCTTGGATACTCCATATCTTCCTGTACATTGACTTATCTTTGTGTAAATTGTATTTTCTGTGCTGCTATCTTGAAATAAATAAATTTGTACTCCATCTTTTCTTTTCATGTGTTCCTACATAACAGTTTGCTTTCATGTTGATTGTATTCTCTGTACTATGAGGCATACAATTCTTACCTCCCTTTCTTTTTCCTCTTCTATAATTAGCCATTCTCCCTTTTTTTCTTCCCCTCTATTATCCATTTTTGATTCTATACTTAGTCCCATGTCTATGCTTGCAGGTTCCCAGGACGACAAAGTGACAAATTTCATGTCCATTTATATCTTTACATCACGAGTCCGACCGACCAGCGTTCGTTTTCATAGTTCACGAATTTTATGGCTGCGGGTTCCTGCGTAGGCGCCATCGAACTCTCATGCCCCGTGTGCACAGTATACATCTTGCACCCGAAACTTCAGTGATCTACAATTCGACCCAGACTCAAAGCTTGTGACTTATTTTTCCCAACATCTGTTGATATTTCAAAGCATCTGTTGATATTTTTCCCAGTTCGTCTCAACAGTTATCCAATTTTATGGCCGCAGGTTCCCCTCCAATGCATTATCGAACTCCCATGCCCCGTATTGGGATAACATCTTGCATCCAAAACTCTGGTTATCTACAATTCGACCCCAGACTCCTCGAACTCGCAAGCCTCAGTCTTTATCGAACTCACAAATTGTATATCCATCTATATCTTGACATCACGAGTCCGACCGAGTGCTTTCGTTTCCTTATCCAATTTTATGACTGCGGGTTCCTGGGCATGCATTATCAAACTGTCATTCCCCGTGTTCCGAGTATACATCTTCTATCCAAAACTTGGGTGATCTACAATTCCACCACAGACTCCCAGGTTCAAAAAAGTACCAAAGCATCTTTAATTCTCCTCCATGCTCGCCACGTTCGCCCCTTCCCAATACACATTAATTATGATTTTACTAGTGACCATTCACCACAGATGTTCAAAAATATTGGCATTAATAAGTGGAAAGCTAGAGTTAATCTCCCATTAAAATTCATTTATGGGAGAATATTATGGAATCTGATTAGTTTAATCTGTCAATCTTGAATTCGCAAAAAAATGATGGTTGTTTTGATTTTTTTAAGATGTCATCGTAGTAAGAATTCAATATTGTGCTGGTCCGCTGTCATCTACAAAGGTGTTCACATGATGCCGCTCTTTAGTATTGTGCACATAATTTTTGAACCTTACAGGGTTGCATATTTGAGTCTCTGCTTGCATATGAAAATGTTGCTCCACCATTCCAATTTGAACATAGTTTTCATTTGGGCCACAGAGAACAATAATAAAATAAAATAATATGAAAATTGTTTAAGTAACTATTAACAAATTATCTTCTCACTTGAACCCGCTTTTGTCAAAATCCAGGTATATTACACAGCTGTCAATGTTTTCCCCGCTTTTCAATAGTTTCTCTATTTCCCTGCCATCTTCGCACGCTTTCCCAATGCAAATTGATGATGATTTTATTAGCTTTGAAAATATTGGCATTAAAAGGCGAAAAGGTCGAGGACATATGCCATTAAAACACATTGAACCAAGATTTACCGAAGATTGTATTATGATGTTGCAACGTCCATTTTAAATACAATGAGGAGAAAAGGAAGGTTTTCATCACGTTATGGATGCAACTCGACAACATGTCTGTGGAGATACCTTGAATATTTTCGGGCACGAGGACCAACGTTTTCAATGGTCCATAGCTTATGACTACTACTCATCCACTTCTGCCCAGATGAAAGTTATCTCGACATCTGAAATTGCAACGTCACATTGTATCCCTAATTTTTTTTTTTACTTTAAGGACTTGGTCATGTGATGCTTCGAGAACTATATCCCGAACCAATGGATTGTCCAGATGGGTGACCATTTCCAAATCTCCCTATCACTAAAGTATTTCGAAATATGTTAACACTTCCCGACCCAATGCTTACTTTCAAGGGTGATTGCCTCAAACAGTTCTTAAAGAAGCATGGCAATGAATTAGACCTCTTTCCGAAGTTATTACAGGACCCAGCGCGCGCTCCCCAGGACATGGCCATATTACATGTTAGTGCATGTAAAAACCTTTTTCGACAAATTGCATGGCTTTCAACAAGGACAATGAGACAAAAAAGGTGCAACCGACATCTCTTGGATGATTTCGTATATTTTATATTTTATGGTCAAGCAACAAACCATCTTCCATTGCCGCAAGCTGAGTTCCATTCAAATCTCTTCCCAGTTATTGCAATATAGGAGGCATAATAAATTCTTTATGCCATCTTATTTAATTTTCATTGTGCCAAATTGCTATCCATTTCCTGGACTATCTATGTGTAGGAAGCTGAACTCTGAATTTGACCTAGTAACATTCTCGTGCCAGAAATTATGGAGAGACGATGTTTGCCAACAATTTTATAAGGTCTTTAATTATTTTGTTTTAGTTTTTAAAGCATTGATATTTGGAAAGCATTTTCCCTAGTTTTCTGGCCAGTCGACAATCTTCTTGGATAGGAAGGGCACAATAAAAGAAATGGAGAACTATAATGTTATAAGGATTTTCGGGTATAAAAAAAATCCTTGCTTCCTTCCATGTCACATATTTGGTACAATGTTTTTTGCTGGAATAACAAGGGAGTACATCTAGTGGTTGCATTTTTTCCATGAAAAAAGGAAAGGACAATTCATCTCTATGCCTTGTAAAGTCTGGGATTTCATGGTCAGGAACCACTTCAACAGTTCTTTCACTTACACTATCCTCAATGGACTCCATACCAGTACCAATGATTCACACAAGAAGAACCAAAAAGACCCGAGTGAAAAAAGTGCCCAATCCCTGATTTCCATAGCCAAGACCACAACATATCGTGGCAATACTCCAAAGGATTACCCAAGTAACAAAGTCACACACAATTCTTTAGGCGGAGGAGGATATAAGAACCCTCCCTCTGACAAAATTGAAAGTTGTCACAAGCTTCCCATAGGCAAAAAACGGAAAACAATAGTCCAAGAACAAGAGGGACCAAGGGGAGAAATTGATATCTACGATCTCTCCCTCGAAGATGTGGAACTAGAAATTGACATTGAAAAAATGTTCCCTAACAAAAATCACCTAGAGAGAACTTCTCCTCACAATACTGGGATGGAAATACTTGGCATAGATACATTGGATGAAGAAGAGTCTTTTGCATTTCAGAGTGCTGTTTTTGACAGCGAATCAAAAAAATTGATTATTAAAAACATAGATGTAATGAATAAGAAAGGGACATCTCGTTCATAGTTCAACCTATGCAACATGTGCCCTTCCCAGATATCCAAGATGCACCGAGCAACTGGATATGCTCTAGAAAAATCTATTAGCGGCCTTGAAATGAAAAACATCATGTTAAAGACACGAATCAAAGAATTGGAGGCAAATCTAATGCCTCTTCCACTGTTATTAAAATCGTTATTTTTAACCAAGCAAACATTTGATGATCAAGTTCATATCTATAAAACACTCTCATTTGAAAATTTCTATGGCATTCTTGAATATGGAGAAGATGACATGAAAACTTGGCTAGTCGATTATGCAATTAGAAACAAAAATATTCAATAAGCATTGCGCAACTTGTCTATTGATCTAAGGAACTTGGAAAATGAATTCTTCAATATAAATATCCGGCATGAAATGAACGTGGCGCCCATGAGGAGCTACATCGAAGAATGGTTGATAAGGGTTGTCGACCAGATTACTAATGAAGGTCAAAGCCCAGGAAATCCATAAAAGGACATCAACGAAGAAATGACAAGGCATGGGACACCATCATAGTAAGTTGACACTGATTACATTCTTCTGTCTTCATCCACTTATTCTAACAAATCTTTAACCCATATATGACAATTTTCTCTTTCTTCTTGCCAGGTTTTGTCGTTTTCCATCCCCGACTTTCTTCTTTCTACAAACTTCATTCTTGTACATATTTTCTTTGTAGTTCGTGACAGTCCCAATCAAAGTCATTCTGGCAAACACATTTTCATTTCACAGAATATGTACTGAACTATAGTTTTTTTTACAAATTCGAAGACATTTTTTTTTGGGAAATATTCTCAAATGTATTTTGTAACCCAGTTTATCTAAATATAAATATTTGGGGTTGTTCTATGCTGATATTCAATGCTTGGATTTGTTATTTGGAATTTGTATTTCTTCGTAAAATTAACTCATTTCACTGTACATGTTCCAATTCTATATTGTGCATGTATTGCAGCTTCCTATATTTTAGAATATTTTTTGATATACAAAATGTAAAGTCATATATTTTTTTCTCTGTTCCTTGTAGGTTTGAGCAAAAAAATTCGAGCCCAAAACACCATTCAAATTAGAACATGGTTAACATTTGGACCACAAATAATATAGTAAGATACATTAATATGGATACTTTTTAAATAAACATAAACAAAATCCCTTTAAACTTGAACCTGACTTTCTCGGGCTCCTGGATTGTCCACGGGTTGATCAGTTAGCGGACTGCCAAATCCTCATTTCCATCTATATATTCACATTAGGAACCCGACTGATGACCATCCCTTTCAACACTTGGCCAAATATATCACCGCGGCGTCCCACCTTAGCGTTATTGCATTCTTATCTCGCGTGTTCCGTTATATACATCTTGCACCCAACACTTTCGTCATATACATTTTGCACCCAACATTTCCGTGATAAAAGATAAAGTATAGAAGATAGAAAAGAAGGGTTAATATATTGACATCTATGATATATATTCCATTTTCTTGCAATATCTTTTCTGCATGTTTATGGAGAAGTTATATAGTTATTGCATATGCTTGGAAAGAAGTGCGAAGGTGGTGGGCACAAAAATACCCGTAAAAAGTGGTCGAATGAGCTTCAAAATAGGGTGGCAAGGGTTCCCGAGGAGACATAAGGCCCCGACTATCAAATTGTATATATCAGAACATTTTAGTGCAAAATGTGTAACACGAAGAAGGTGTTCCTGCCATCATCAATTCAAATTCATTTTGCTTACACTAGTGATAACTCAATGCACAACTTTTCTTATTGGCATTAACAAGAAAATAACTTATTCAACAATGATTTATGGGAGCCCGAACGACCCTCGGGTTGGGGATTGGTCCTATATCATGACATCATGAGCCCGACTGACCGTAGTTCCTTTTAACACTTAGCCAATTATCTCTTCGCGGGGTCGCGAACTTGCGCTAACGAATTTTTATGCCCCCTGTTTCATGATATACGTATTTAACAATGATTTATGGGAGTTTGACCGACCCCTGGGTTGGTGCTATTATAAATCTTTCACCCAAAACTTCGATCATCTACAAGTACGTGATATACATCCTGCACCCAAAACTTCCATACTCTACAATTAGTCGCGACTTAGCGTTATCAATTTCTTATGCCCCCCTGTTCCGTGATATACATGTTGCACACAACACTTCCATCATATAAATTTTGCACCAAACACTTGCGTTATTTATAATTCGACCCCGGTTATAGAGCCCGTCTACGCAGGGATCCGCGATCTGAAAAGTGGCTAGACATCAAATGGCTAGCGGTCGGTCGGAGTCACAATATAAAATCACAAAACACCATTCAAATCCGAACATGGTTTACATTTGGACCACAAATAATCTAGTAAGATACATTAATATGGATACATTTTAAATAAACATAAACAAAATCCCTTTAACCTTGAACCTGAATTTCTCGGGCTCCTGGATTGTCTACGGGTTGATCGGTTAGCGGACTATCAAATCCTCATTTCCATCTATATCTTCACATCAAGAACCCGATCGATGACCGTCCCTTTCAACACTTGGCCAAATATCTCACCGTGACGTCCCAACTTAGCGCTATCGCATTCTTATCCCGCGTGTTCCGTTATATACATCTTGCACCCAACACTTTCTTCATATACATTTTGCACCCAACAATTTCGTGATAAAAGATAAAGTATAGAAGACAAAAAAGAAGGGTAAATATATTCACATCTGTGATAGATATCTCATTTGCTCGCAAGATCTTTTCTGCATGTTTCTGGAGAAGTTATATACTTATTGCATATACTTGGAAATAAGTGCGAAGGTGGCGGGCACAAAAATACCCATGGAAAGCGGTTAGACGGGCTTCAAAATAGGGTGGCAAGGGTTACCGAGGACACGTAAGGCCCCGACTGTCAAATTGTATATATCAGAACATTTCAGTGCAAAATGTGTAACACGAAGAGGGTGTTCCTGCCATCCTCAATTCAAATTCATTATGTGTTCACTTTGACAACTCAGTGCACAACTTTTCTTATTGGCATTAACAAGCAAATAACATATTCAACAATGATTTATGGGAGCCCGACCGAGCCCCAGGTGGGGGATTGGTCCTATATCGTCACATCATGAGCCTGACCGACTGCAATTCCTTTCAACACTTAGCCAATTATCTCTCAGTGGGGTCACGACTTAGCACTATCAAATTTTTATGCCCCCTGTTCCGTGATATACGCATTCAACATCGATTTACAACAGTCTGACCAACCCCTGGGTTGGCGCTATTATAAATCTTGCACCCAAAACTTCCGTCATCTACAAGTGCGTGATATACATCCTGCACCCAAAACTTCCGAACTCTACAATTCATTGCGACTTAGCGCTATCGATTTCTTATGCCCCCCTTTTCCATGATATACAAGTTGCACACAACACTTCCGTGATATAAATTTTTCATCAAACACTTGCGTCATTTACAATTCGACCCCAATTATAGAACCCGCCTACACGGTAATCCACAATCTGAAAAGTGGCTAGGCATCGAATGGCTAGTGGTCGGACAGAGTCACGATATAAAAGCACGAGCGCAAATGTGAACGAGTGTGTCCTCCAATGCGCATTGGTACATTTATGGAAAAACGACTAAGTAACGAGAAAGAGAGAGTAGAGTGGAAAAACAAATGGGAATTTTGTTGAGTATAGAAGAGGGAAAATAAGGTCCAATATATTCAAATCTGCAATTGATAATCCATTTCCTATAAAGATCTTTTCTGTATGTTTCAACTACAGAAAGCAGTTGGACGAGATTCAAAATAGGGTGACAAGGGTTCCCGAGGAGACGTAAGGCCCCGTTTATCAAATTGTATATATAAGAACATTTCGGTGCAAAATGTGTAACATAAAGAGGGTATTGATGCCATCTTCAATTGAAATTTATTCTGCTTTTACTGGTGACAACTTAGTGCATAGGTTCTCTTATTAGCATTAACAACCAAAAATATATCTTGCACCCAAAACTTGCGCCATCTACAGTTCCACCATATACATCTTGCACCCAAAAATTCCATGGTCTACAATTCGTCCACATATTGGAACAAGGTTTGCATTTCGACCACAAATAATATATTAAGATACATTAATATAAATATAATTTAAATAAATATATTTAAACTTGAACCTGATTTTTTTCAAACTCGTTGATTGGTCCTATATCGTCACATCATGAGCCCGACCGACCGCAGTTCCTTTCAACACTTAGCCAATTATTTCTCCACGGGGTCACGACTTAGCGCTATCAAATTTTTATTCCCCCTGTTATGTGATATACATATTCAACAACAATTTACGGGAGTTCGACTGACCCCCGGGTTGGCGCTATTATAAATCTTGCACCCAAAACTTTCGTCATCTACAAGTGCGCGATATACATCTTGCACCCAGAACTTCCATACTCTACAATTCGTTGCGACTTCACGCTATCGATTTCTTATGCCCCCTGTTCTGTGATATACATGTTGCACACCACACTTCCGTGATATACATTTTGCACAAAACACTTGCGTCATATACAATTCGACCCTAGTTATAGAGCCCACCTATCCGGGAATCCACGATCTAAAAAGTGGCTAGGCATCGAATGGTTAGCAGTCGGTCGGAGTCACGATATAAAATCACAAGCGCAAATGTGAACCGGTGCGTCTGCCAACGCGCGCATTGGGACATTTTCAGAAAAATGGCTAAGTAACGAGAAAGAGAAAGTAGAGAGGAAAAACAGTCAGACGGGCTTCAAAGTAGGGTGACAGGATTCTCGAGGAGATGTAGGGCCCTGTCTGTCAAATTGTATATATATTCTTCTTCTACTCGTGAAAACTCAGTGCACAGGTTCACTTATTGGCATTAAAAACCAAAAAATGTATTCAATAGCGATATATGGGAGCCCAACCGGCCCCCGGGTTGGCGTTATTATAGACCTTGCACCCAAAACTTGCGTCATCTATAGTTTCAGTGTATACATCTTGCACCCAAAACTTTCGTGGTCTACAATTCGTCCACATATTGGAGCATGGTCTACATTTGGACCACAAATTATCTATTAAGATACATTAATATAAATACAATTTAAATAAATATATTTAAACTTGAACCTGACTTTTTTCGAACTCGTCGATTGGTCCTATATCGTCACATCATGAGCCCGACCGATCGTAGTTTCTTTCAACACTTAGCCAATTATCTCTCCGTGGGGTCGCGCCTTAGCGCTAACAAAATTTTATGCCCCATGTTCCGTGATAAGCGGGTTGTTCGCTTATTTCCCCCGGGTTAGCGCTATTATAAATCTTGCACCCAAAACTTCCGTACTCTACAATTTGTCATGACTTAGCGCTATCGATTTCTTATGCCCTCCTGTTCCGTGATATACATTTTGCACCAAACACTTCTGTCATTTACCATTCGACCCCATTTTCCAAAATTTACCTTGTAAGCTACTTGGTAGGGACTACGCTGCCACGCAACACTTGTATTAAAATGATTTTCATCTTTGGCCTTTTCTGATAGAGTAATCTAATTCTTTTTAATAAATTCACCTTTATCAATTTGTGTTCTCCTCATATATTTTTTATTATTTACTCACATCTTGTCTTGAATTTCTTTTTAATAAATTCACCTTTATCAATTTGTGTTCTCCTCATATATTTTTTATTATTTACTCACATCTTGTCTTGAATGAGGATTTTGTTACAAAGATTTGTTTACTATTGTATCCTTATATTAACATGATTTTCATCTTTAGCCTTTTCTAATAGAGTAATCTAAACATTTTTTTTTAATAAATTCACCTTAGCGCTATCGATTTCTTATGCCCTCCTGTTCCATGATATACATGTTGCACAAAACACTTCCGTGATATACATTTTGCACCAAACACTTCCGTCATTTACAATTTGACCCCATTTCAGTGCAAAATCTGTAACACGAAGAGGGTATTCATGCCATCTTCAATTCAAATTCATTCTGCTTTTACTGGTGACAACTCAGTGCACATGTCCACTTATTGGCATTAACAACCAAAAAATGTATTCAACATCGATTTATGGGAGCCCAACTGACCCTCGGGTTGGCGCTATTATAGATCTTGCACCCAAAACTTGCGCCATCTACAGTTCTTCCATATACATATTGCACCCAAAACATCCGTGGTCTACAATTTGTCCACATATTGGAACATGGTTTTCATTTTGACCACAAATAATCTATTAAGATACATTAATATAAATACAATTTAAATAAATATATTTAAACTTGAACCTGAATTTTTTCGAACTCATTGATTGGTTCTATATCGTCACATCATGAGCCTGACCGACTGCAATTCCTTTCAACATTTAGCCAATTATCTCTCTGTAGGGTCACAACTTAGCGCTATCGAATTTTTATGCCCCCTGCTCCATGATATACGAATTCAACAATAATTTACGGGAGTCTGACTGACCCTCGGGTTAGCGCTATTATAAATCTTGCACCCAAAACTTCCGTCATCTACAAGTGCACGATATACATCTTGCACACAGAACTTCCGTACTCTACAATTCATCGCGAATTCACACTATTGATTTCTTATGCCCCCTGTTCCGTGATATACTGTTGCACACCACACTTCCGTGATATACATTTTTCACCAAACACTTGCGTCATATACAATTCGACCCCTGTTATAGAGCCCGCCTATCCGGGAATCCGCGATCTGAAAAGTGGCTAGGCATCGAATTATTAGCGGTCGGTCAGAGTCACGATATAAAAGCACGAGCGCAAATGTGAACCGGTCCATTCGTCAACGCGCGCATTGGAACATTTTCAGAAAAACAAATAAGTAACGAGAAAGAGAGAGTAGAGGGGAAAATGGTAGGACGTGCTTCAAAATAGGGTGACAAGGGTTCCCGAGGAGACGTAAGGCCCCGCCTGTCAAATTGTATATATATTCTACTTCCACTCGTGACAACTCATTGCACAGGTTCACTTATTGGCATTAACAACCAAAAAACGTATTCAACAACGATTTATGGGAGCCCGACCGATCCCCAAGTTGGTTCTATTATAGATCTTGCACCCAAAACTTGCATCATCTACAGTTCCGCCATATACATCTTGCACCCAAACCTTCCGTGGTCTACAATTCGTCCACATATTGGAACATGGTCTACATTTGAACCACAAATTATCTATTAAGATACATTAATATAAATACAATTTAAATAAATATATTTAAACTTGAACCTAACTTTTTTCGAACTCATCGATTGGTCCTATATCGTCACATCATGAGCTCGACCGACCACAGTTCCATTCAACACTTAGCCAATTATCTCTCCACGGGGTCGCGCCTTAACGCTAAATAAATTTCATGCCCCATGTTCTGTGATAGGCAGGTTGGTTCGCTTATTGCCCCTGGGTTGGTGCTATTATAAATCTTGCACCCAAAACTTCCGTACTCTACAATTCATCGTGACTTAGCGCTATCGATTTCTTATGCCCTCCTATTCCGTGATATACATTTTTCATCAAACACTTCCGTCATTTACAATTCGACCCCATTTTCCAAAATTTACCTTGTAAGCTGCTTGGTAGGGACTACGCTGCCACGCAACACTTGTATTAAAATGATTTTCATTTTTGGCCTTTTCTAATACAGTAATCTAAACATTTCTTTTTAATAAATTCACCTTTATCAATTTGTGTTCTCCTCATATATTTTTTATTATTTACTCACATCTTGTCTTGAATTTCTTTTTAATAAATTCACCATTATCAATTTGTGTTCTCCTCATATTTTTTTTTATTATTTACTCATATCTTGTCTTGAATGAAGATTTTGTTACAAAGATTTGTTTACTATTGTATCCTTATATTAACATGATTTTCATCTTTAGCCTTTTCTAATAGAGTAATTTAAACATTTTTTTTTAATAAATTCACCTTTATCAATATGTGTTCTTCTCATATATTTTTTATTATTTACTCACATTTTGTATTGAATTTCTTTTTAATAAATTCACCTTTATCAATTTGTGTTCTCTTAATATATTTTTTATTATTTACTCACATCTTGTCTTGAATGGGGATTTTGTTACAAAGATTTGTTTACTATTGTATTCTTATATTAAAATGATTTTCATTTCGACCTTTAATATTTCCTAATAAAGTAATTTAAACATTTTTTTCTTTTTTCTTTTTAGCGAGTATATTGTTTTGGTAAATTTGGTTTGAAATTTGACTAAATTATTATAATTATAGATTTAAGTGGTTCAATCTAGAATTATTTTAAGCAAATAACAAATAGATGGTTTATAATTCTTAGAAATATGATGATTTTTATTCGTTAGAACTATTAATACAATAAAAAAATGAATGATTTCACCAAAATACGTAACCTA
>JZKD02S2048157.1:65543-81977 GCA_000966675.3 Picea glauca
TTTTGTGTTTTTTTTACATCAAATTTTAACATAATTTACATTTTTGTTATTTTTTTTAAATATATGTCTTTAAAAATATATTGTATAAAGTTTTTTGAAGTTTTAAAAATTAAATAAAATTACTAATTTAAGAATAAGAAAAATAGCAAGCTAATGGGTAATTGATTAAAATTGGTTACCTATATTTTCTTGTTCTTAGATTAATAAAAAGAAAAATGATATCAAAAGAAGAAAATTTTTGAACGATAATGAGTTCATTGCATAGTCAGCTTTGCCACACATTTTTCGGATTCAAAATCTGAGTTCATATGCTCAATACATCCAAGTTTACTTTTAAGCGAAAAATGATGCTTCTTCCATGTGAAATAAATATAATTTCTTCCAAACACATCTAAAATTTTAAAAGAAAAATGATATCAAAAGAAGAATTTTTTTGAACGATAATGAGTTCATTGCATAGTCCTCAGTCTGAGCTTTGCCACACATTTTTCGGATTCAAAATCCGAGTTCGTATGCTCAATACATCCAAGTTTACTTTTAAGCGAAAAATGATGCTTCTTCCATGTGAAATAAATATAATTTCTTCCAAACACATCTAAAATTTTTCGGGCCAAAGACCATAGTTCTCTTCAATTTTCTAGGGTCCAAGACCCATAACTTTCTTCTATTTACTTAGCCCAAGACCCTTATTTTCTTCTTTCTTCACGGGCCAAGACCCCAATTTCCCTACCCCACTCTTATCCCTCCTCCACCTACATTTCTCCCCCCTCCCTACACTACCCTTCCCCCTCTCTCGTTCCACCCTCCTCGCATACTTAAAACCATTAATCTCAAGTTTCAACCAATAAGATTCTTACATATGCAACCTATGGAGGAATGCCACATGACATCCAATAATATTCTCACACATCTCCTCGCATACTTAAAACCATTAATCTCAAGTTTCCTCATATTATATTATCAACCAATAAGATTCTTACATATGCAACCTATGGAGGAATGCCACATGACATCCAATAATATTCTTACATTCCTCATATTATATTATCAACCAATAAGATTCTTACATATGCAACCTATGGAGGAATGCCACATGACATCCAATAGTATTCTAACACATTGTAGTATGCGAATGGTGCCACATGGAATTCTTACATATGCAACCTATGGAGGAATGCCACATGACATCCAATAATATTCTTACACATTGTAGTATGCGAATGGTGCCACATGGAATCTCTATTGATGGATGACATATGGAAATATATGAGATGACACATGACAACTTACCAGTGATGACACATGCCAAGTGGTGACACATGCCAAGTTCTTATTGGTTACACATGGAGACTACTAGCCTATAAGGGATGACACATGGCAACACGTAAATGGTTGACTCATCAATGACTGGCATGAGGTAGAGGTTGATTGGTTATCTAAATTGTTATTATTTAATTAATTTTTCAAGGAAGGTCAAACCCCTAAGTTTCCATAGTTCATTCATTTCTTATATGAAGCATATATCATACTTTTCAATATATACTCTAAATATTTTTAAAAGCCCATGCACGTGGGATAATTTTTATAAACACAAGTCAAAATTTCAAAAGGGAGCATGAAACACAAATCAAGGGCCCACATTTGCCCAAGACATCAAATCGACGGTCATTGAGTCATGAAAATTTGACGACCATAACTTGAGCTCCGGGTGTCAGAATCGCGCAAGTTTTATACCGTTGGAAATCTATTTCAACAAAGAAGATGATGGTACAGGTTGGAAGGGATGAAAATGGCCACATTTTTTCCAGAAATTGAAATATCAGTCAACTTCACTTTTAATGGGTCTTCGTAACAACTAAACCTCATGAGCTCATATCTTGAGGTCCGAGAGACTGATTTGGGAAAAATTTATATCGTTGGAAAACTAAGATGATTAAGATCATATATGAAGTGATTTTCATGGATAAAAAGTTGATTATGACTTCCAAAAAATTAAAACATAGTCCCCCTCTTTAAAAACACAATTAATTAAATTTTGAAAATAAAAGTTTATTTAAAAACTTTTATTAAAAAAAGAAAGGGACCCATTTTAAAGATACAAATGATAATGATGTGAACTCATTAAAAAACACTTAATGAGGCATTAATTAAAGATAATACTTTAAGAAGAAAAGTGTACAGGAAATTCAAGAAAGGAAAAACCCTAACTACTCAAGTAGTTAGAAGATCTATTTTTTAAAGAGAAGAAGTGTTTCATCAAGGGTTCCACAATCAGAATTATCAAAGGGGAAGGGGTAGAATATTAGAAGAATAATAAATTACATCCATGAATATACAACCAAGCTTCTTATCACTGTTTCTCTTCTTCTTCACTCTTTCTCTTCTTCTACACCATTTCTCATAGCCTTATGCTTGAATATTTGAATTGGGCACAAGGCTAAGTTCTTGAGTGTTCTTTTTGTATTCTTAAAAATACTTTTCTTGTATGATCATGGAGTATGTACAACCATATATATGACTCTCAAATATTTTTTATGTAGAACATTTTTCATGAACAAAACTCCACAAATAATTGCTTTGGGGTTGATTTCAATTGTATCTTATAACTTTGAGTCTTAAGTATGAGATATTTTAAATTGATCTATCAAATTCTCTTTTGATATTTATATTAATACTCTTTTAAAATTCTTTGAGATGATCAAATTATTTTCTCCTATTTCTCGTGAAGAAGATAGGGATACATTTGTACGTGATTAAGAAGATTGTGTATGTAATGTCGATCACAAAGATATTTTGATGTTGGAGCTGTCTTTCAATATTTTTTATTGTTAAAAGACTTCTTGCTACACATAAAGATCATGTCAAGTTATTGAAGAACCATTTTATTGAATAAATTAAAGCAATAAACATCTAGGGTTTTCTTCCTAAGCATTCTTCTAATCCAAGATATTAAAGATATATCATTTAGCCAACGAGGAGTACCGCCTCTTTAAAAACAAAGGGGGATTCATATCCTTGTGATGATGTCGTTTTGGTCCTGACATATTCAAACTTCAACATTTTTGGCAACCATACTGGGGACCCATCTGTTTTCAAGATATTTTAGGGCCTGCTTCAAATTTGATTGAGAAACTAGAATCTCCATGGTTCAAAGCTTCGAAAGAAAATTCAAAAACGTTGTTTCTTGTTCTAGATTCAAGGGATTTATAAAAGGATTATTGAAATATGTTGCACCTTTTTTATAACCTCAAAAATACCCAAGAAGCACCAAATACTTGGGAGAATGAACTTCCTAACAATTCCATTGAAAATACTCAAAAATCTCAAAATGATGTATATTGTGATTCCTCTGAAGGATTTTATTCATGTCATAATGCTCCTTTAAATTCTCCATCAATCCCATAAATGGATTTACAAGACTCAGCAAAAGGGAAAAGTTCCCAAAGAAGGAGGCGATTTCATAAAACTCCATTAAATCTACCAGAAGTAGATTTTCAAATTCCTGATATTTCTATTGAATTTTTTTCTACATTCTTTGGGGATGCTTTAGAAGATGCAAAGAAACACTTATTTAATTTTAAAAGTACATGTCATGATTTAAATCTCATTTAAGACAATGTTACATGTAGATTATTTTAACAAAGTCTGAGAAGGGATTCTCTTGAATGGCATAGATCACTAATGCCTAACTCCATTACCAGTTGGGATGTGTTAGAAAATTCATTCACAAAAAAGTTCATCCCGAGAGTGCATTCATATGTTTTTGTTGATGCTTTCAATGTTGCTTCCCACCAAACCTCTCCCATATGGAATCAAGATAACAAAGCGACTAATTTTGAATAAGAATCTAATCAAATATTGGATGACTTTTCTGAGTCAAGTCATATTGTTGAAAAAATGAAGATGAAAATTCCAGTTTGCAAGAAGAAAATTTTGGCCTTCTGTATACTCCATATGGAAATATTTCAAGAAACAAATTTGAGAATGAAATCAAGGATCCTCCACCAAATACACAAGAATATTTCATCCTTGCAATAGATGATGAAAATCCTCAAGAGCCTTGGCAGCAAGAATAATCAGTGGAAGAAATGAATCTTGAGGAAAATGATGAACAAGATGGCCATTACTTGAATGCAGATTCTTTTCAAGATAGTATTGATGAATCAAGAATCTTGGAAGTGGTTGGAGATAAGGAGAAAGATGAATGTATTCTAATATAGGAAACTCTTCATCTAATAAAAGATGACAATATTCTTGAGCAACCAATAATTGACTTCATTGAATTATGGTTCCAAAGAATTGTTGGCGAAACAACACAATCAAATCCTCAACACACCTTGTTCAATCTTTCTTCAGTATATATTGAGAGTGCCCCTAACTCATTGGTACAGGTTTCAATATGTTCCATAGTGATGGAGTTCATTCCAAAAATCAGATCAATGCTTGAATGGCTCCACTGGAAATCTACCTACACCTAAGGTTCCCCTTTCTTCCAAGTAAGGTATGGTAGGTAGATAATGTATGTACATATTTTTTTTCTTCAGTTCAATTTTGTATAATAAGACAGTTACTAAGATAAATCCATGAAAGAAGAAGAATTACATGAATCTATTTTGAAGATGACTCCATAGCCCAATGGAGAAGGAAATTGATCTTGAGATTTTGGTGTTCTCAACAACCCAAAGGAGGTCATTGTCCCATAGTGGAGCTAATTGTTTCCCAAAGGCGGTCACCTATATTTTCCCTCTCTTGGATTAATAAAAAACAATGATATTACAAGAAGACAATTTTTGAAAGATAATGAGTTCATTGCGTATCCCCGAGTCTTAGCTTTGCCATGCATTTTTTGGATTCAAAATTCGAGTTCGTATGCTCAAGATATCCAAGTTTACATTTAAGCGAAAAATGATGCTTCTTCCATGTGGAATAAAGTTAATTTCTTCCAAACACATCTAAATTTTTTCAGGCCCAAGATCTTGGTTTTCTACAATTTTCTCGAGTAAAATACCCATAACTTTCTTCTATTTCCCGGGCCGAAGACCCTTAGTTTCATCTTTCTTCATGGGGCCAAGACCCTAATTTTATTCTTATTATATTCTTTTAGGATTATAATATTTACAAATACTTCATAATTCGGTCCTTATATCTCCCTCACCTCTCGGGCACCCGCCATTCCTCACATCCACCACACTTCTTATTTTTCCACAGTCCCTCTTCCCCCTAATATCAACACTTAATTATTTTTCCTTATACATCCCTTCTCTCCTCTCACCTTACCCCCACTCCATATACTCAACACTTAGTATAATTTGAAACTTATTGGGTTCATCAGGTTCGTGGGTTGTCGGACTCACGGACTTACCCACTTCCCTCACTTCATACCTGAAAACCCTCCAACATTTCCTTCCTTTCCATACCCATTTCAACCTCCCCCTACCTCACCCTACGTCACCCTTATCCCTCCACCACCTACATTTCTCCCATTATCCCTCCCCCATCTACATTTCCCCCCCCTCCCTACACTACCCTTCCCCCTCTCTTGTTCCACCCCCCTCCCATACTTAACCATTAATCTCAAGTTTCCTCATATTATATTCTCAACCAGTAAGAATCTTACATATGCAGACTATGGAGGAATGGAACATGGAATCCAATAGGATTCTTACGCAATGTAGTATGTGAATGGTTCCACTTGGCATCTGATTAATGGATGACACATGGAAATTTATGAGAGATGACACATGGCAACTTACCGATGGTGACACATGATATGTTCTTATTTGTTACACATGGATATTACTAGCCTATAATGGGATGACACATGGAAACACGTGAATGGATGACTCATCAATAATTGAGAATGAGGTGGAGGCTGATTGGTTATCTAAATTATTATTATTCAATTAATTTCCCAAGGAAGGTTGAAGTCCTAAGTTTGCATAGTTATTTCATTTCTTATATGAAGTATATATCATAATTTTCAATATATACTCTAAAGACTTGTAAAATACCATGAATGTGGGATAATTTTCATAAATAGAAGTAGGAATTTCAAAAGGGAGCATGAAACACAAATCAAGGGCCCACATTTTCCCAAGACATCAGATCGACGATCCTTGATCGATGAACTTCAGAAGACCATAACTTGTGCTCTGGGTGTCATAATCACACAAATTTTATACCATTGGAAAAGTATTTTGATGATGATGAAGATGATATATGTTAGAAGGTCTGAAAGTGGCTAAAACTTTCCCATAAATTGAAATATCAATCAGCTTCATTTTTAATGCGTTTCCTTGACAACTCAACTTCACGAGCTCATATATTGAGATCCGTGAGTTGGATTTGGGAAAAAATTATATCGTTGGAAAGATAAGAAAATGAATATCACATATGAATTGATTTACATGGATAAAATGTTGATTATTACTTCCAGAAAATTAAAACACAACCACTCTCTTTAAAAAGACAATTAATTAAATTTTGAAAATAAAAGTTTATTTAATTTTTTTTATTAAAAAAGGAAAGGGACACATTTTAAAGATACAAATGATAATGATGTGAATGCATTAAAAAACACTTAATGAGGCATTAATTAAAGAGAATAATTTAAGAATAAAAGTGTATGGTAAATTCAAGAAAGGAAAAACCAAACTACTCAAGTGGTTAGAAGATCTAATTTTTAAAGAGAAGAAGTGTTTCATCAAAGGTTCCACAATTAGAATTATCAGAGGGGAAAAGGCAGAATATCAGAAGAAGAAGAAGATACAACCATGAATATACAACCAAGCTTTTGATCAATGAAGAGAGATATCCGTCTTCTCCACTCTTCCTCTTCTTTGAATTGGGCACAAGGCTGAGTTCTTGAGTGTACTTCTTGTATTCTTAAAAATAGTTTTCTTGTATGATCATGGAGTATGTATAACCATATATATGATTGTCAAAGATTTTGTAATGAAGAAAATTTTTCATGAATAAAACTTCAGAAATAATTCCTTCGTGGTTGATTTCGATTGTATCTTGTATGTGATTAAGAAGATTGTGTATGTAATGTTGATCACAAAGAAATTCTGATGTTGAAGAACTCCAATATTTTCTATTGTTAAAAGACTTCTTGCTGCACATAAAGATTAAATCAGGTTATTGAAGAACCATTTTATTGAATAAATTCAAGCAATAATGATAAAGGGTTTTCTTTCTAAGCATTCTCCTAATCCAATATATTAAAGATATATCTTTTAGCCAAATAGGAATACCACCTATTTAAAAATGCATGGAGATTCATATCCTCATGAGGTTACCATTTCGTTCCCGATAGATTCAAGCGTCAAGATGGATATACTCTAAAACTTCATGCATAAATGTTGAAATATTCAAGAAATATATCTAACTCATAAGTTAGGTTTACCAAATAAGATTTTAACATCGGATATTTTCCAAAAACGATGCTGGCATGGTCCAAACCAATGTATTTTTATGCAAAAGTGACTCAAAATATGTATATCATTTTTCTGTTACATGTCCTTTTTCCACAAGGGTTTGGCAAGGCTCCTCCCTGATGAGCAAATGAATGAGACAATGGTAAATGGATTCCATGGAACTTTGCATGAGAAGATTCTATATTCTTTCTCCACATTTCATTGTTATGTCATTTGGAGGCTTTAGTTTGCACAAAATACTATGATTTTTGAAGATTAAAGTTGGATTCTCGATTTTCTAGTTACCAAGATGTTGGTCACTTACAAAGAAGGATCAAACCTAGTGCAACTTTCCAAACCTTGGATGCTTAAATAATCAGTTGTCACATCCCCACAACATACCTAGATGAATATTTCGATCGTGCACCTCTTGAGTGTAGATTTTAACCTTGTACAATTATTTACTACAAACATATTTTCAATAAAATAATAGAAAATATGCAATAGAAAATACACACATTACACAGAGATTTTTCCTCTGGAAACCCAAACCGGGAAAACAAACATCTTCTATATTCATTCACACATACATTGTACACAATACAATATACACATAGGAGCCAACAACATCCAAAACCCTAAGCCAATGACCTGGATTAGTTAAAAACCCTAATTCTTTAACCGAAAATAGAAAACCATCAGCGAAAAACCATGTGTCGAGAAACTGTCCAAAAATGGACAAGAAAACCAAGGCCCGCCCAAAAATGGACACAAAAACCAAGGTTTTATTTATTTTTATTTTTTTATTTTCAGGGGTGCTACCCTCCAAAACTGTACACATATGGACGATTGTGAAATTTCCATGTATATATTTGAGGAAGGCGACAATGATCCCAACTCACAAGAAAATGTCTCCCAAACGACATGATTTGTAAATAGACCCAAGAATAAAGGTGACTCTGACAAAGAAAAAGAAAAATCAAGTGAAAAAGGGACACGAGAAAGTGATAGATGGAAATGGAAATAAAAGGCAACACTTGATGTCAAACTCCACTTAGACGACATACAATGTCGTAGAGGACTTGAGCAAATTAAGGATAACTTTTCCTTTTACAGAAGTGGTTAAGATTCCCCAGCAAAGACAACACATTTTGAAATTAATGGAAGATCCATATGAGAGAGAAGAAGCTGTTGTTATCAATCCAAAATAGAATCAAAGCCATTCAAATACCAAGCTGATAGGTAAAATTCTCCCCTTTTACATTTCAATTGAAAATCACGATGTTGCACTACATAATTGTTTAGTTGACACTGGTGCGACAAATAATATCATGCCAATAGCGGTCATGGAGGCATTGGGCATGAGTTGCACCAAGTATTATGAAACTGGTGAAAGCATATATGCAATTGATTCTAGAAAAGTGCCAGCTTATGGGGAGATCAAAGAATTTTACACTTGGATTACGACAACCCCCCATATTATCAAAGTTTTCAATATTATTGTGGTAGACCTTCCTCCGACATATGGAGTTGTCTTGGGAAGATATTGGACATCTATGATCGGGGGATATATAATGAACAATGGAAGTTGTATGATGCTGCCAGGAAAAGAAGGAGTAATGATTAAAGTGCCCCATGAACCTAGAAAACCCTTTTCTTTCAAGAAGAAGGATAATTAATTGATGGAGGATTATATAGACGTCGATATTGGAAACTATGCTATCCTAGACATAGAGAATAATGAAAGCCTAGATAAAATTAAAAACACAAAGAATCTAGAATGTATGTTTGAAGTTTATTGGAGGATGTCATTCAATGGAGCTTGTTTAAATTCTGGAAGCAGAGTTGGGATTGTTCTTATGAGCCCAAATAAGTTTGTGCACCCGCATGCTATTAGGTTGGAATTTTCATGCACTAATAATGAGGCATAATATGAAGCCTTGATTCAGGAGATGATGCTAGCACAAGAAATGAAAATAGAACATCTAGTTGTAACCGACGACTCAGAGTTGGTTATCAATCAAGTTACCTAGAGGTATAAAATAAAAAAGGAAAGACTTAAGTTATACTTGAAAAGGGTTAATGAATTGATGGAATCTTTCAGTTCCTTCAACATTTCCTTCATTCCAAGGGACAAGAATCACAAAGAAGATGCATTGGCCTTGGCGGCCTCATTGTCAAACTCAGACGATATCCAAAGAAAAACATCTTTCCAAGTAGAAAGAATGTTTTGACCATCTATACCCGATAACATTAAATATTTGCAAGTGTTTGAGAACGACGAACAACTGGAATTTTTTTGTTGAATGATGATGGTGATGAAGATGATCCCACATCTATTGTCCCTAAATATTGTATACAATTTGAATCTGTTTTCACAAAATATGATCATGCTAAGATTAATCTCCTTGAAGAAGTATCAATTTGAAAACTGCAAGAGACAAGAAAAGTCAATATTGGAACTGACAACTCCCCAAAATATGTCAACTTGGTAGTTGATTGCACCACCAAGGAAATTGATCATTTTTTTGCATTGTTTAAAGAATAAAGTGATGTATTCTCTTGGACCTATGATGATTTGAAATCTTATGATAAAACTATATTCTAGCAGATCATTCCTTTAAGGGAAGAAGCAAAACCTGTAAATAAAAAAAATAAGGATGATGAATCCCAAACCGAAACCTCTGGTAAAGGTTGAATTGGAGAAATTGAAAAAGGCATGAATAATTTATCCCATCAGGCACTCCAACTGGCTCTCAAACCCTGTGATTGTAAGAAAGAAGACCAGGGAAATCCAGATGTGTGTTGACTTCAGAGACCTTAACAAAGCAAGCATAAAGGATAACTTTCCTTTACCTAATATGGAGTTCCTTCTCCATCAAGTTACTGGATCATCCCGCATGTCCACGTTGGATGGTTTTTCTGGATACAACCAAGTCTTGGTGGTTGAGGAAGATAGGGAAAATACGACATTTATCACGCCTTGGGATACATATGCATATGCTAGAATTCCATTTGGTTTGAAGAACGTTGGAGCTACATTCTAGAGGGCCATGGATAATGCATTCAATGAGTTGATAGGAAATTTTATGGCAGACTATCAGGATGACTTGATCGTGCATTCAAAGAAAAGGGGTGATCATATCCATCATTTGAGAAAGGTTTTTGAAAGATGTATATTATATGGTGTCTCTCTAAATCCAAATAAGTGCTTGTTCGCTGTAACTCAAGGCAAGTTGTTGGGACACATTATGTGCAAGGAAGGGATTTACATAGATCCAGAAAGAGTTAAAGCAATAAATGAGCTCAATCCCCCAACATCCAAGAAGGGATTCCAATAATTTTTTGGCAAGATCAACTTTGTGCGAAGGTTTGTGTCTGATTATGAAAGTATTGTAAAGCCAATCAATTTGTTGCTGAAAAAGGAGCAGAGGTTCGAATGGACATCAGATACTCAAGAGGCATTCAATAACATCAAAGGAGAAATCACCACAACTCCAGTCCTTATTAGTCCGTATTTTCAAAGGGATTTCATCATCTATTCTTTTGCCACAAAGACTGTTGTTGCATTTGTTCTTACTCAGAAGAATACTAAAGGTGAAGAACTCCCAATCAGTTTCATGAGAAAAACCCTACATAACTATGAATTGAGGTACTTCTAACTGGAAAAGCAAGCCTTGACTCTTGTAAAAGTAGTGGTGCACTTCCAGACATACATATTGAACTCCCATGTTATTTCTTACGTTCCCTCATCACTAGTGAAGATGATTCTAAATCAACAATTGAGAGAAGGAAAATGAGCTAACTAGTTGGAAAATAAACAAGAATATGATATCGAAACTAAACCTTTAAAGGCTATCAAAGGACAAGGTTTGTGCAAGATCATCACGAATAGAGATTTGGTTGATGGAATGATTTCAATTTCGGTAGGAGAACCATTAGTTGACTCAGAATGGTATGGAGATGTTATGTTTTACTTAAGGTCTGGGCAGTTTCCTGTCACCATGAACCCAAAGGAGCGAAGAACATTGAAGATGAAGGTGAATCAATATGTGTTGATTGCTGATATACTATTCAGAAGAAATTATGATGGTATACTACTGAGATGCATTGATTGAAATCAAGCCCAAGAACTAATAGGATAATTCCATGAAGGAATATGCAATGGAAACTTTGCTCCTACAACAACCACCCACAAGATAATAAGAGCTAGTTTCTATTGGCCATTAATTTTCAGAGACTCATATGCCACAATAAGGAAGTGTGTATCATGCCAATAGTTTTCAGGAAAGATGAAGAGATCCATGATGACTTTGCAACCCATCATTGTAGAACAACCATTCTCCCAATGGGGACTTGATCTTGTCGGACCAATTAACCCGAAGTCTAGCAAGGGACATATGTACATTCTCATTGCCACAGATTATTTCAAAAAATGTCCAGAAGCAATGGCATTGAAGAAGGTTGATTATGAAGAGCCAATTAAGTTTCTTATACATAATATTTTGTCGAGATTTGGTGTCCCGGATAAATTTATCACATATAGTGGTTCGATTTTCATCGGGTTGAAGTTTACATATTTTTTTGGAGAACATGGAATTATCATGGGTCAATCATCGAATTATTATCCACAAGGCAATGACCTTGCATAATCCACAAATAAAACGCTTGTTCAGATATTGAAGAAAACCATTGACAAGAACCAAAAGAATTGGCATTTGAAGCTGAATGATGAGTTGTGGGCAAGTAGAATGACTCGAAAAGACAACACTAGGATGTCCCCTTATACATTGGTTTATGGTAAGGAAGCGAAAATTCCAATCAACCTCGAGCTCAATACATTAATTTCTTTAGTTAACTCCGAAGATACAAAATAGATTTCACCAATCCAAAGGAGGATCAACCAGTGGTTGAAATTGGAAGAAGAATGAAGCAAAGCCCTGAATCGACCCTCTCAGAGGCAACACAGTGTCAAAAGATATTTCGATCAAAGCACAACTGTAAGGAATTTTCAGAAGGGAGAGATGGTTTTACTTTGGAACAAGGCCATAGATAAACCATCGATGCATACAAAGTTCGATGCGCTATGGATTGGACCATACATCGTCGAAAAGATCCTGGGTTTTAACTCTTATATCCTTCAAGACATGAAGGGAAAAAGACTAATTCTTCCTATCAATGGGAAACATTTGAAATGTTTCTTCTCCTAAGAATTTCTCATTCTTATTGTACATAATTTTTCTTTTCAGTTTGTATATTCTTACCTTTGACTCCATATCCCAATAGACTGAAGCACCTGGTCATGAAGACTCTGGATTGTTGACAACCCACAGTGGGTTATCATCCCACAATTGGAACCAGTTGTTGAGATCATTTTCCTCTTCCAAAATTTCCCTCCCCTTTTCTATTTTCCCAATTTCTTTTGTCCATTTATTTTCCCTCTTCTATATTTACCCAAATTCCGCTTTTCTTTTCTCCCTTCTATTCTCCCTTTCTAGTTACTATACTTAGTTGTTTTTCCAAAAATGGCGGGTTCGCGGGTTGGCAGACTCCCAGATCCTCCTCTCCATCCATACTCCCATATCATGAGTTCGAACGACCACCACATCATTTTATACTTAGCCATTTCTCTAGTGGCGGGTTCCTAGGTTTGTGGGTTCAAAAGTTTTCATATCCCATGTTCCGCGATATACATTTTATACCCAAAAGATACACGATCTACATATTGGCCATCAGACTCCCTGAGCTCCTAAGTATCTCATATATTCTATATTGAGCTCGACTGACCGCATTACAACACTTATCCTACTTTTGACCTTTTGCAACCATGGGTTGGCGGGTTCAAAAATTTTCCCAAATTCTAAGTGCTCTTGTCCATTTCTGCCACCTTCACACTTTTCCCAATATGCATTTAGTATGGTTTAATGCTAATAATGTAGCATGCAATTTCTGTAAATATCGCCATAATTAAGAGAAGGGATCGAGGAGATTTCTCATTAAATCGCATTAAATCACAATTTGCGGAAGATTATATTATCTCTCCCAAGCGCTCATTTCAAATATTTTTTGGATAAAAGAACACTCTTGTCAAATTATGGCAACAACAACTCGACATCAGTTCTGCAGAGACACTTTGAAAATTTTTGGATGAGAGGACCAAAACTTTCAGTGGTGTAAATCCTACTCTTACTATTCATCTCCGTCCGCTCAGAAGGAAGTAATCTAGACCTTCGAAATTGCTTGTATAGGTTGTGTTATTGAGGTTTTTGACAACAAGGAATTGGTTGCCTGGTGTGCTGATAAATATATACCAACTCAATGAGTAATTTAACTCCAGGACCATTCTCCCATATCTCTGTTACTTCAAGTATTCCATAAAATGTTGAAGCTCCCAAAACCAACACTCACCTTCAAAGGTGAAGATTGCAGGGACTTCTTGAGAAAGCATGACAACGGCCTCGACCTCCTACCTTAATTCTTGGAGAATCCCGCGCCCATCCCTGAAGATATTGTTGGATTACTAAGAGGGGGGCTGAATCAATAATAGAGCAATTTAATCCTTTTTAACCATATAATCCAAGTGTTATATCAATGTAGCATTATCATCGAATAACTGTAGAGTAAATAAGCAATGAAAAAATGAACAATCAAACACATACACAGTACACCAGTGTTTTACGTGGAAACCCAAAGAGGGAGAAAACCACAAAACACGTTTTCTTATATGTCTTGAAGAATTACATTCATTGGAAGCACCAACTTCCTTTTTTTTCCAGATGCAACTGGAAGGTGGCTTCGACCCCCTTGTTTCTCAGGATACAACCTGAGGGAAGCTCCAACTCCCCTATTCTCTGGTTACAACCAGAAGAAGGCTACAAAACCCTATGTTCTTCGGCTACAACCACCTGTCCTTGCCCCATCCAACTGCCCTGAAGTAGAAGTAGAATGATGGAACCACTGTCACACTATCACTATGAGATATATTGCTGTAAACCTATACCAATAAACCTTAACCATGCATCAACCCATACCTCAACCTGTACCATAAACAAGTGCATCAACCATGCACCAACCTGTACCAAACAACCTGTAATCAACCTATACCATAAACAAGTGCATCCACCCATGTACTAAGTATGTACCAATCACGTTTCAACTACCCATCAACTATGAATCATGAATATGTATCAACATCATCAACTATACACCTCATGTATGTGACAACTGATCAACTACTTGTCTCAACCATGTACCCAACATGTACCTTAACCAAAATCCCTCATCAATTTCATCATCCAAATATGATTTTTAACTCTGTAATAGACCTGGTGTATATGATCACATACCTGCAAACCTTCCTTAACTTTCAGAAGAAGAGACTAACATTTTCATCAAACTTTTCTTTAGTCTCACATGACTAGTTTGGGATTAGTTAACAACCCTAACTTGAAATAATCATAAATATGTACTTGTAATGAATAAATATATGAAAATAGTACGCAATGTTATTTAGTTTGTTTTATGCAATTCCTCCAGGTGTCACTACTTGGAACCTCTCAGAAAAGGAGGTATAGCAAAAATGACATACCTTGCTAAATTCTGGTTTATTCTAGAGAGCGACCTTGTAGAGCGTGCCCCACACGAAATACTTGTTGAATGGATCTGAAAATGTTACACAGAATACTACAGACTGTACTCTAACCAACACATTTGGTCTTACTAAATTTGGATCTGTTATGAAGAATTTAAGCCATTTTTACCCGAAACACCTTAGAAATCATCATCAAAAGAATTTATCCTTCCTTGAATTTCGACCTTCTTTTCTTCACCTTCCCTTTGAAATTCGGCTTAGATATCCTTTGGTTACCTCAGTCACCTATAGATATTCAATATTCTCAAGTGTGATATTAAAATGAGAGGGCCTTGCCTCTGATTTATACTCTCCAAGTAGCTTCATTAGAAGCATCTTCTAGGTCACTTTGCCCACTTTCCTTATTTTAGGGTTAACCCACTTCTAATTTCTCCTTTAAATTTATTATTTAAATAATTTATTTTGTATTCAATTTGAATTATAGTACAATCATCACTTCACTTTATTATTTACCTTCTAAAATCTCTTAAACCACTTTGACTACTTTGACCTTTTGGGGCTTCTAGATGGCATATGAGGGTCCTCCAACTTCGTAAGGCCATAACTCTCAAACTGTGAGGAGTTATGTGACGTTCCACATACCACTAGAAATAGAATGACATGTAATATCCATATAAAATAGTATTACCTAAAAATATATAAAAACTCATACCATTATCCATCAAACAAACTTAGGTCCATTACCCAAACCTAGATTCTCCATCTTCTCATGGCCATAATTCTCTAACCGTGAGGAGTTATGTGACGTTCCACATACAAATGGAAACATAATGACATGTAATATACATATAGAATAGTATTACCTTCAAATATATTAAAACGCATACCATTATACATGAAACAACCTTGGGTCCATTACCCAAACCTTTGTGCTACCAGAATTCGCTACCAGACTTTCTTCAAGGGTTGACATCAATGAAAACCAACCTTAATAAAAAAATCTCCCCATTTGGCATTGATGGAAACACTTTGATGCAATACTGAAATCATTTCATGCAATACTGAATTCATATCACTCATGCTCCCCTTGGAACCATGCCTCTATCCTCTGCATATCTGTGACCATTGCTCCCCCTGGAATCATGATTCTGTCCTCTGCATCTGATAAATCTCTCCCCCTTTGTCATCAATGGAAAGTGTATCTTTCCATTTGAGGCAACTCCCCCTAACTAAACTGTCCTCTTTGTGGTGCTTCCTCATGTACATCTAAGACATATAAGATAATCATTTAAAAACATTCATTTTGGAGTAGAAATAACTCTGAGTCTCTGGCGAAGATACTCAAAGGATTCCCGTGGAAGTGGTTTTGTAAAGATGTCTGTCACTTGTTATTTTGTGACCACATACTCAACTATGATGTTCTTT
>JZKD02S2048157.1:105229-115284 GCA_000966675.3 Picea glauca
GATATATCATATTACTACATTGTAATATGATATATCATATTACATTGTAATATGATATATCATATTACAATGTAATATGATATATCATATTACAATGTAGTAATATGATATATCATATCACTACATTGTAATATGATATATCATATTACTACATTGCAATATGATATATCATATTACTACATTGTAATATGATATATCATATTACTACATTATAATATGATATATCATATTATTACAATGTGACGACAACCACACTCCTCGGAGTACGACTTCTTCTCCAGGACCTTCTTTCCTCTCGGCTTGAAGAGCGTCAATGCTCTTCTATCTCCCAATCAGAAGATATGCACCCACAGTTCTCTCCGAGATCCCCCTTTCTTTGTCTTATCGGAATATCGGAACTTCGCGGCTTTGCGAGTTCACTATCGATCACTATCCCCACGGATCCCCGAGATCCGATATGTAAGTCAACGCTAACTTCCTCTCTCCTTTATCGTAACTTCGCTTCGTCGTGTCTTCGCGACTTTCGACACCAATTGCTTGAGGTTTCAACCTCCGATGCACAAGATGCCAAGACGCCGAACGACGATCTCGCTCCCTTGCGTCTTCGCCAATCACGAGGTAAATTAATTCCTCTCTCATCTCCCGAGGCTTGAATCACCGATACCCGAAGTATCTCTACCTCACGACTTCTCTACTCACGAGGTCAGATAAATTCCTTGTCGACTCTCGATGCCCAAGATGCCGAACCTCCAATAGTTTACGCCACCTATTTTCCACTATCTCCTGTGGCCCACACTGCTTACGTGGCTGTCGGAATGTCGCACCTCGCACTCTCGTTACTTTCGTTGCGTAAATTTGGAGTCTTACCTCACGAACTCCCGATATGCCGATCCACGAGTAGAATCAACGCTCCTCGTGATCCCGATCGACAGCTCCTGCTCTCCCAAGCTTCAAACCTTCTTCCGCTCCTGCACTGTAACCTCCTTGCACCCGTAAGATCCAACGATCCACGAAACTTCGCGAAATCTCCTCGGAGAATTTCGTCCGTCCCCTCTTCTTCTTTACAACCTTCGAACAAGAAATGTCTCTCCATGAGACTTGTTCGCCAACCTGCGTTCCTTCCCTCAACCTGTTCATGCACCCCTTCTGTCCCAGTCCTTCAACGAACTCAAGGTCCTATCCTTCTGAGCTTTCACGGCTTCAAGTCTCTCAGGAAACTCCCTGCATGCACTCCTTGCGGCAAGTCTTCAACAATGTCTAAGTGTTGAAGCCTTCAATTCTGTGCACTCTTGCAACAGATATCTTCAATCCCTTTGCTCAGAATCGCAACTCTGAGTCTTCATTTAGCCTGCGCACACCTTGCATGGCTCTGGTGCCAATTCTACACTTATGAGAACTTAGAACAAAAGTTAACCCTATTTGAACCCTTCTGTCAACGCACTCCTTGCGGACGATTCAACTGCACTCCTTGCAGGAATTCTCTAGTTCAAGATAGAGAAACAATTGAATCTAACTCCTTGTTCTCTCAAACTTCAATTCAACCATGAAATCGCATACAAATCACATAAAAGCAAATGTATGACAGAAAACAAATATTCATGAGCATAATATCATCAATACACAAAGAATAACACAACCATGGATTTGAATCAGAATTCTTCTATTAATTCAAATGTATGTATATGGGTGGTTTTCATACACTTCTCTGCATGCTCTTCTCTCCTGAATGCTCTCAATGATAATTAGGCTCATGTTACAATGTACAAAGAGGGTGTCTATATCCCATTTCCCTCTTGCGCTCTAAAGCTATCAAATCTAGAATTAAATTCCTATCTAACAACATTAATTCTATTAAATGCCTTATCTACCTAAGGACGAGAGCTATCCGCTCAAGGTCCATTACAATATACAAAGTGTAATTTCATAAATTTCTTCATTAAAGACTTGCGCAATAATCTCAAGGTGAAAATCAAAAAGAAATTATGCTGGCTTGTCCAGCTGTCTCCTGCTTTCGCGCTGGCTCGCTTGACGTGGGCGATGCTCCTGCATCATACTCCCTCGCTTGAAAAATTTCATGGGCTCCTATCCATGAGCTCCTACATAGTGTGTCCATGCTTCTGTATCACTGCTTCAGTTTCCCAGCTAGCGTCCTCCACTGGGTGATTCTTCCATTTGACCAGATACTCGAAATACTGCTTTCGCCTGGTCCTCTTTCCTATTCTCTTGTCAAGTATATGCTCCATCTGTGGATTTTTTGCAATCGGCATCTGCTTCTGCCATTGGATCCTTGGATATTCATCACTTTTAGCTCCTGCTTCCTCAGCCTTATATGGATATAAGTATGAGACATTGAACGTCGGAGATATTCTGATGCCATCTGGCAACTCAATTTCATATGCATTCTCCCCGAATTTCTTCAGAACCCTGCATGGCCCGATTTTATTCATCTTTAATTTGTTGTATGTTCCCCTCAGGAACCTTTCTTTACTCAGATGTGCCAGAACTAGGTCACCAACTTCAAACTGAAGTTGTCTCCGATGCTGATCTATTCTGCACTTATATTCCTGATTTGATTTCAGCAATCGCTCCTTCACCCTGCCGTGAAGTTCTTTCATCGCCTCAACAAACTCTTTTGCACTAGCACTGCTAGTCATTATTTGTTCTGAATCCCTCAATTCAGATACTCCTCTTGGCTGTCTGCCATATACAATTTCAAATGGACTTTTACCTGTACTCCGATTCAGTGAATCATTATACGCAAACTCTGCCTATGGCAATATGCTATCCCAGCTGCTATGGTGCTCTGTCACCAAGATTCTCAATAAATCTCCCAGACTTCGATTTACCACCTCCGTCTGTGCATTCGTCTAAGGATGATAAGAAGAACTAAATGCCAAATTAGTTCCTAGCTTCTTCCATAGCATCCTCTAGAAATGTCCAATGAATTTCGTATCCCTGTCCGATATTATGCTTTTGGGTAACCTGTGAAGTCTAACGATCTCTTTGAAAAACAGATTTGCGATGTGCGTCGCATCACTGGTCTTCTGGCATGGAATGAAATGTGCCATCTTTGAAAACCTGTCCACCACTACAAAGATGGAATCAACACCTCTTTGCGTCCTCGGTAATCCCAATACGAAATCCATGCTGATTGCTTCCCATGGCCTCTCCGGTATGGGCAATGGCTGATAAAACCACACATTCTGCTTTCTCCCTTTTGAATGCTGACAAATTCTGCACCTGTCAACAAACCGTTTGACATTTTCATGCATCCCTGGCCAAAAATATGATTCACTCAACTTCGCGAATGTTTTATCATGACCGAAATGACCTGCTAAGCCTCCACTGTGCTTCTCCTTCAATAGGTTCTCCCTCATGGAGCAATTTGGAATACACAACTGATTGCCTCTGAACATCAATCCTTCCTGGATCATATAATCTATCCAAGGGCTCTGATCTCTGAGAACTGGATTTTCAGCTGCTTCATACACCTCTCCAAAATATGCATCTCTGGCGTACATATCCCTGAGATTTTCAAAACCCAAAGTTTTGACTCGAAACTCCTGCAGCAACAAACATTTCCTGCTCAAAGCATCAACCACTTTGTTAGCAGTACCCGAAATGTGCTTAATCACAAATGTGAAATTCTGCATGTACTCTACCCATTTTGCATGTTTCTGATTCAACTTCTCCTGTTGAGTCACAAACTGTAATGCATGATTATCACTATATAATACAAATTCCTTCGGAATCAAGTAACGCCTCCACTTCTTTAGTGCCTGTATGATAGCATAGAATTCTTTGTCATACGTGGAGTATTTCAATTTCGCCTCATCCAGCTTCTCGCTGAAATATGTGACTGGTCTGTCATCCTGACTCAAGACCGCTCCTATGGCATACCCACTGGCATCACATTTCACCTGAAATGTTTTCTGAAAATCTGGCAACACCAACACTGGTTGCCTGTGATCTTTCGCTTCAACAGATTGAAGCTCTTCTCAGCTTCAACTGTCCAATGAAAATACTTATGTCGCTTCTTCACTGTGTCCATCATCGCTGCGCTAATCCCACTGAAATTCCTAATGAACTTTCGGTAGAAACTAGCCAAACCATGGAAACTTCTCACCTCAAACACGTTTCTCAGCGATGGCCAATTTTTGATCACTTCCACCTTGTCCGGATCCATCCTCAACTCATTATCCGAAATAACAAAACCCAAATAAATGAGCTGTGTCTTCATAAATGAGGATTTCTTCATATTAATTAACAACTTCTCCTACTGTAACTTTCTCATCACAATGGCCAAATGCTTCAGATGTTCAGCCTCTGATTTGCTGTAAATCAGTATGTTGTCTAAATAAACAATGACAAACTTTCTGATGAACTCCCACATGACTTCATTCATCAGCCTCATAAAGGTACTCGACGCATTTGTCAAACGAAACAACATGACTAGCCATTCATACAAACCCTCGTTTGTCTTGAACGCTGTCTTCCACTCATCACCTTCTCTCATGCGAATTTGGTGGTATTCGCTTTTCAAGTCTATCTTTGAAAAATAATTTGCCCCACTCATGCAATCCATCAGATCATCCATTATCGGCAGTGGAAACCTGTACCTGATGGTTATCTTGTTGATCACTCTTGAGTCGGTACACATCCTCCATCCTCCGTCTTTCTTAGGACTGAGCACTGTTGGTACAACACATGGACTCAATATTTCCCTGACCAATCCTTTGTCCATCAAATCTTGGACCTGTCTCTTGACCTCCTCATTCTCTTGCGGTGTCAACCTGTACGCAGCTTTATTCGGCAAACTTTCTCCTGGTATGAGGTCTATGTGATGACTCACGCTTCTCACTGGTGGCAACGAATGGGGTAATTCGTCCACTATGATATCAACGAACTCTTCCAGCAGTTCCTGAATTTCATCTGGTAAATCATCCACTCTTGTGCTAGTCAGAACAATTCTCGGCTTTCTGACAACAAAGAATTGTGGATCCTCTTTCTTCTCTATTTCTGAAAGAAGTTCCTTCCCACTCATGAGAAGTACTATATTGCTTACTTCCGGCTTCACCTCTTTATCCTTTATCGGAAGAAACATATGGGTTCTCCCACTCTTTTCCAGGGTATATGTGTTCATTCTCCCATCATGAATCACATTTCTGTCATATTTCCATGGTCTACCCAGCAATAGATGACATACATCCATGGGAATAACACCACACAAGATCTTATCATTATACCCACCTATTTTGAACTCTACCAAGCATTGTTTAGTAACAGTTACCTGGTGTCCTTTTTGTATCCATGAAACTCTGTATGGACTGGGATGATCATTCGTCTCCAGCTCCAGCTTCTCTACCATCTCTGTGGATACGAGATTATCCATGCTACCACTGTCAACAATAACCTTGCATACCCTATCCTTGGTCATGCAAGCTGTTCTAAACAGTCTAGTCCTTTGCACTAAGCTTTCCATCTCCTTCTCGAGTGTCAAAAGGACTTTATGCATCGCAAGTGATCTTCCGCCTTCTACGTCTTCAGTCTCAACATCACGCCTCTGCGCTTCTACGATGTGAGCTTCTCCAGTATATTTCTTTTTCTCTGGACACTCATATGACTTGTGCCCATTCTTCCCACATGTAAAGCATGTGATTACTCCTCCTCGGCCTCTTCCTCTACCTCTGGTACGAGGAAAATTATTTCCATCAGCATAATCTCCTCGCTGATCATTTTGCTGTCCTCTCGGCTCAACATATGGCTGCCTCTGTGAGGTTCTGCCTCTTTCAACCTTACCTTGAGGTTTCTTCCATTCCTCCCTGGGCTTCTGAAATTTATCCTGGGCAACTGCTTTGCCTCTTGGATGGCTTCTGCCTCGCCCTCGCTGTCCTTGCTTTCGGCTCAGCTTCTCCTCGGCTTTCAAAGCCAATTGGTAAGCATATTCCACCATTCGGATGGTTAGCATGCTTAATTCATCCTGAATGTTGTATCTCAGACCATTCAGATATCTAGCAACTTTCTCATCATCGCTCTCCCGATGACCTGCTCTGATGTTCAGTCGATAGAATTCTTCAGTGTATTCCTTCACTATCATTAGTTTCTGTCTCAGGTTCTGCATTCGTCTGAACAATGTGATTTGATAATCCCTTGGGATGAACTTCGCTTTCATCTTTGCGATCATCCGATCCTAGCTTTTGATCTTCTACTTGCCTTTGCAGCGTCTGTCAGCTTGTAGCTCATCCCACCACAATGCTGCATGTCCTTTCAAGCGCGTAACAACATGTCTGAATTTCTTATCTTCTTCCACATCTTCATAATCGAAGTATGTGTCAAGAGCTCTAATCCAATCTAGCATCTCCTCTGCATCTAGACTTCCTTCATAGACTGGAATGTCCATTTTCGTCTTCGCACCCATCCTTGCGATGGCTTTGATCAACCGCTCGGTTGATGCATCTTCTGCTGTGACCTATTCTTCATGTCCAACTTCCTCTTCAACCTCGGAATCGCTAAGATCTCCTGCACCAACTCCACGTCTCTGAGCTGTTTCCATCTCCTCGAGTCTTACTCGAAGATCTCTCATCTGCCGCTCCATTTCTGGATTTCCTGCTGGCCTACCTCTTCTTCTCACCTCCCTATCTTCGGGATTTGGTGACTGCCTTTCTCTTCTGGGCGGCATGGTGAATTTCTCTCTTCTTCTTTGCTATAGAAATCAAAAATATTTCCGGCTCTGATACCACTCTGATGGCAACCACACTCCTCGAAGTACGACCGCTTCTCCAGGACCTTCTTTCCTCTCGGCCCAAAGAGCATCAATGCTCTTCTATCTCCCAATCAGAAGATCTGCACCCACAGTTCTCTTCGAGATCCCCCTTTCTTTGTCTTATTGGAAGATCAGAACTTCGCGGCTTCGTGAGTTCACTATCGATCACTATCCCCACGGATCCCCGAGATATGATATGTCAGTCAACACTGACTTCCTCTCTCCTTTATCGTAACTTCTCTGCGTCGTGTCTTCGCGACTTTCAACACCAATTGATTGAGGTTTCAACCTTCGATGCACGAGATGCCGAGACACCAAACCGTGATCTCGCTCCCTCGCGTCTTCACCACTCACGAGGTAAATTAATTCCTCTCTCGTCTCCCGAGGCCCGAATCGCCGATACCCGAAGTATCGCTACCTCGCGACTTCTCTACTCACGAGGTCAGATAAATTCCCTGTCGACTCCCGATGCCCGAGATGCCGAACCTCCGATAGTTTACGTCACCTGTTTTCCACTATCTCCTGTGGCCCACACTGCTTACGTGGCTGTCGAAATTTCACACCTCGCACTCTCGCGACTTCCGTTGCGTAAATTTGGAGTCTTACCTCATGAACTCCCGATATGCCGATCCAAGAGTAGAATCAACGCTCCTCGTGATCCCGATCGACGGCTCCTGCTCTCCCGAGCTTCGAACCTTCTTCCGCTCCTGCACTGTAACCTCCTTGCACCCGTAAGATCCAACGATCCATGGAACTTCGTGAAATCTCCTCGGAGAATTTCGTCCGTCCCCTCTTCTTCTTTACAACCTTCGAACAAGAAATGTCTCTCCATGAGACTTGTTCGTCAACCTGCATTCCTTCCCTCAACCTGTTCACGCACCCCTTCTGTCCCAGTCCTTCAACAAACTCAAGGGCCTATCCTTCTGAGCTTTCACGACTTCAAGTCTCTCAGGAAACTCCCTGCAAGCACTCCTTGCGGCAAGTCTTCAACAATGTCTAAGTGTTGAAGCCTTCAATTCTGTGCACTCCTGCAACATATATCTTCAATCCCTTTGCTCAGAATCGCAACTCTGAGTCTTCGTTTAGCCTGCGCACGCCTTGCATGGCTCTAGTGCCAATTCTGCACTTCTGAGAACTTAGAACAAAAGTTAACCCTATCTGAACCCTTCTGTCAACGCACTCCTTGCGGACGATTCAACTACACTCCTTGCAAGAATTCTCTGGTTCAAGATAGAGAAACAATTGAATCTAACTCCTTGTTCTCTTAGACTTCAATTCAACCATGAAATCACATACACATCACATAAAAGCAAATGTATGACAGAAAACAAACATTCATGAGCATAATATCATCAATACACAGAGAATAACACAACCATGGATTTGAATCAGAATTCTTCTATTAATTCAAATGTATGTATATGGGTGGTTTTCATACACTTCTCTACATGCTCTTCTCTCCTGAATGCTCTCAACGATAATCAGGCTCATGTTACAATGTACAAAGAGGGTGTCTATATCCCGTTTCCCTCTTGCGCTCTAAAGCTATCAAATCTAGAATTAAATTCCTATCTAACAACATTAATTCTATTAAATGCCTTATCTACCTAAGGACGAGAGCTATCCGCTCAAGGTCCATTACAATATACAAAGTGTGCTTTCATAAATGTCTTTAAGACTTGCGCAATAATCTCAAGGTGAAAATCAAAAAGAAATTATACTGGCTTGTCCAGCTGTCTCCTGCTTTCGCGCTAGCTCGCTTGATGTGGGCGATGCTCCTGCATCACAATGTAATATGATAAATCATATTATAATGTAATATTCATAAAGTCTTGAGAAATATGTACTAATTTTATAATTTAACAAAAAAACACTATTTTAGTGAATAACCTCCTCTATGAAAATAAAGTAAGATATTGGATACCCTAACTTAACTCAAATCAAAGGATAATATTATTTTTAATACTCTTAAAACATCTATAAATAAACAATACTCAAATGAAAGGATAATATTATTTTTAACACTCTTAAAACATCTATAAATAAACCATAGTATAATAACGATGTCATAAAACTTGGAACATTATACTTGAATAAATGGTTAGTTTATAGTAGATTTTGATTTTAATTTTTTTTGAAACTTACCTTATTCATAAAGTATAGGATTTTGCTTTTCCTCTCAAACTTTTTAATAAATTCACCTTTATTTGCCTCTTTAGTATGAGGCTAAATTGCTACTATGGGTTATAATGTATTTAAACAAGCTAGCTCTAGTTATACTACAACGAGGTTTTTCAGTAGAACAAGTTTTACTTTTATTGAAGACAATTCTTTGAAGTAAAGAAGAGATTGTCTTGCAAAGTATGTGGGTGATCCCACACCAGTTGCAGTGAAGAACTGTAATGGTAACAATGCAAGGGGAGTTTGAAATTGTTTCAAAGTTTTTTAATATTATTAGAGATGATTGGTTTCTCGAGTTGAAAAAAAAAATTCACCGTTATCAATTTGTGTTCTCCTCATATATTTTATTATTATTTACTCACATCTTGTCTTGAATGATGATTTTGTTACCAAGATTTGTTTACTATTGTATCCTTATATTAAAATGATTTTCATCCACCTTTTCTAATAGAGTAATCTAAAAATTTCTTTTTAATAAATTCACCTTTATCAATTTGTGTTCTTCTCATATATTTTTTATTATTTACTCACATCTTTGTCTTGAATTTCTTTTTAATAAATTCACCTTTATCAATTTGTGTTCTCCTCATATATATTTTTATTATTTACTCACATCTTGTCTTGAATGAGAATTTTGTTACAAAGATTTGTTTACTATTATATCGTTATATTAAAATGATTTTCATCTTTGATCTTTTCTAATAAAGTAATCTAAACATTTCTTTTTAATAAATTCACCTTTATCAATTTGTGTTCTCCTCATATATTTTTTATTATTTACTCACATCTTGTCTTGAATGAAGATTTTGTTACAAAGATTTGTTTACTATTGTATCCTTATATTAAAATGATTTTCATCTTTGGCCTTTCATTTGGAGTAATTTAAACATTTTTTGTTTTTCCTTTTTAGTGGGTATAGTGTTTTGATAGATTTGGTTTTAAATTTAGGTAAATGATTACAATTATATATTTAAGTGGTTGAATTTTTATAATTGTTAGAATTATTTTAAGAAATAAAAAATAGATGGTTTATAATTGTTAGAACTATTAACACAATAAAAAAATCGATGATTTATATTTGTTAGAACTATTAATACAATAAAAACGAATG
>JZKD02S2048157.1:115334-126449 GCA_000966675.3 Picea glauca
TGTTAAGATATATCTTGTGAAGATATATCTCCATAATAATTGGTATATTAGAAACAAATATGTGATGTGAAAGATATATTCGATTGTGAATATATTTCCATAATAATTGGTTTATTGAAAACAAATATGTCAATAATAAGAATTCAGATTTGAGTGAAAAAAAAACAAATATGTTTAATTTTTTTTTTATAACTAGAGATACATCATGCATTTATTTATATCAAGAATGCATGAAACAATTCTATTAAGATAATTGAGATAGGTAACACATAATATAGAGTTAATAATAAAAAAAACAATACAAATTTAAATTTTGAGATGTACTTTATTATTTTGTGTTTTTTTTACAACAAATTTTAACATAATTTATATTTTTGTTATTTTTTTTAAATATATGTATTTAAAAATATTTTTTATAAAGTTTTTTGAAGTTTTAAAAATTAAATAAAATAATTAATTTAAGAATAAGAAAAATAGAAAGCTAATGAGTAGTTGATTAAAATTGGTTATCTATATTTTCATGTTCTTGGATTAATAAAAAGAAAAATGATATCAAAAGAAGAAATATTTTGAATGATAATGAGTTCATTACATAGTCCTCACTTTGAGCTTTGCCACACATTTTTTGGAAAGTTCATATTCTCAATACATCCAAGTTTACTTTTAAACGGAAAATGATGCTTCTTCCAAACACATCTAAAATTTTTTGAGCCGAAGACCATAATTTTCTTCAATTTCCTGATCCCAAGACCCTTAATATCTTCTTTCTTCATGGACCAAGACCCCAATTTCGATTTCCCTACCCCACCCTTATCCCTCCTCCACCTACATTTCTCCCCCTCCCTACACTACCCTTCCCCCTCTCTCGTTCCACCCTCCTCCAATTTCCATTTCCCTACCCCACCGTTATCCCTCCTCCACCTACATTTATCCCCTTATACCTCCTCCACCTACATTTCTCCCCCCTCCCTACACTACCCTTCCCCCTCTGTCGTTCCACCCTCCTCGCATACTTAAAACCATTAATCTCAAGTTTCCTCATATTATATTCTCAACCAATAACCCAATTTCCATTTCCCTACCCCACCCTTATCCCTCCTCTACCTACATTTCTCCCCTTATACCTCCTCCACCTACATTTCTCCCCCCTCCCTACACTACCCTTCCCCCTCTCTTGTTCCACCCTCCTCGCATACTTAAAACCATTAATCTCAAGTTTCCTCATATTATATTCTCAACCAATAAGATTCTTACATATGCAACCTATGGAGGAATGCCACATGACATCCAATAATATTCTTACACATTGTAGTATGTGAATGATGCCACATGGCATCTCTATTGATGGATGACACATGGAAATATATGAGATATGACACATGGCAACTTACCAATGGTGAGACATGATAGGTTCTTATTGGTTACACATGGAGATTACTAGCCTATAATGGGATGACACATGGCAACACGTGAATGGTTGACTCATCAATGACTGGGAAATAGGTGGAGGCTGATTGGTTTTCTAAAATATTACTATTTAATTAATTTCCCAAGGAAGGTCGAACTCCTAAGTTTCCATAGTTCATTCATTTCTTATATGAAGCATATATCATACTTTTCAATATATACTCTAAATATTTATAAAATCCCATGCATGTGGGATAATTTTTATAAAGACAAGTCGAAATTTCAAAAGGGAGCATGAAACACAAATCAAGGGCCCACATTTTCCCAAGACATCAAATCGATGGTTGCTAAGTCATGAACGTTTGACGACCATAACTTGAGCTCCGGGTATCAGAATCGTGCAAGTTTTATACTGTTGGAAATTTATTTCAACAAAGAAGATGATGGTACAGGTTGGAAGGGCTGAAAGTGGCCACATTTTTTCTAGAAATTGAAATATCAGCCAGCTTCTTTTTTAATGGGTCTTCGTGACAACTCAACCTCATGAGCTCATATCTTAAGATCCTAGAGACCGATTTGGGAAAAATTATATCGTTGGAGAACTAAGATGATGAAGATCATATATGAAGTGATTTTCATGGATAAAATGTTTATTATTGCTTCCAAAAAATTAAAACACAGTCCCCCTCTTTAAAAAGACAATTAATTAAATTTTGAAAATAAAAGTTTATTTAAAAACTTTTCTTAAAAAAGGAAAGGGACCAATTTTAAAGATACAAATGATAATGACGTGAACTCATTAAAAACACTTAATGAGGCATTAATTAAAGATAATACTTTAATAAGAAAAGTGTATTCGAAATTCAAGAAAGGAAAAACCCTAACTACTCAAGTAGTTAGAAGATCTAATTTTTAAAGAGAAGAAGTGTTTCATCAAGGGTTCCACAATCAGAATTATCATAGGGGAAGGGGTAGAATATTAGAAGAAGAAGAAAGTACATCCATGAATATAAAACCAAGCTTCTGATCAACGAAGAGAGATCTCCATCTTCTTCACTCTTTCTCTTATTCTACACCATTTCTCATAGCCTTATGCTTGAATCTTTGAATTGGGCACACGGCTAAGTTCTTGAGTGTTCTTTTTGTATTCTAAAAAAGACTTTTCTTGTATGATCATGGAGTATGTACAACCATATATATGACTCTCAAATATTTTGTAATGAAGAACATTTTTCATGAACACAACTCCACAAATAATTTCTTTGGGGATGATTTCAATTGTATCTTATAACTTTGATTCTTAAGTATGAGATTTTTGAAATTGATCTCTCAAATTCTCTTTTGATATTTATATTAATACTCTTTTAAAATTCTTTGAGATGATCAAATTATTTTCTCCTATTTCTCATGAAGAAGATATGGATACATTTGTACGTGATTAAGAAGATTGTGTATGTAATGTTGATCACAAAGATATTTTGATGTTGGAGATCTGTTTCAATATTTTCTATTGTTAAAAGACTTCTTCTACACATAAAGATCAGGTTAGGTTATTGAAGAACCATTTTATTGAATAAATTAAAGCAATAAAGATCTAGGGTTTTCTTCCTAAGCATTCTTCTAATCCAAGATATTAAAGATATATCATTTAGCCAAAGAGGAGTACCACCTCTTTAAAAACACAAGGGGATTCATATCATCATGAGGATGTCATTTCAGTCCTGATAGATTCAAACATCAACATTTTTGGCAACCATACTAGGGACCCATCTATTTTCAAGATATTTGAGGCCCCGCTTCATATTTGATTGAGAAACTAGAATCTCCATGGTTCAAAGCTTCGAAAGAAAATTCAAAAACATTGTTTCTTGTTCTAGATTCAAGGGATTTATAAAAGGATTATTCAAATATGTTGCACCTTTTTTATAACCTCAAAAATATCCAAGAAGCACTGAAGACTAAGGAGAATGAACTTCCTAGCAATTCTATTGAAAATACTCAAAAATCTCAAAATAATGTATATTGTGATTCCTTTGAAGGATTTTATTCATGTCATAATGATCCTTTAAATTATCCATCAATATCATCAATGGATTTACAAGACTCAACAAAAGGGAAAAGTTCCCAAAGAAGGAGGCGATTTCATAAAACTCCATTAAATCTACCAGAAGTAGATTTTCAAATTCCTGATATTTCTATTGAAAAATGTTCTACATTCTTTGGGGATGCTTGAGAAGATGCAAATAAACACTTATTTAATTTTAAAAGTACATGTCATGATTTAAACCTCATTTAATACAATGTTACATGTAGATTATTTTAAAAAATTCTGAGAAGGGATTCTCTTGAATGGCATAGCTCACTAATGCCTAACCCCATTACCAGTTGGGATGTGTTAGAAAATTTATTCGCAAAAAAGTTCATCTTGAGAGTTCATTCATATGTTTTTGTTGATGCTTTCAATGTTGCTTCCCACCAACCCTCTCCCATATGGAAGCAAGATAACGAAGTGACTAATTTTGAAGAAGAATATAATCAAATATTGGATGACTTTTCTGAGTCAAGTCATATTGTTGAAAATGAAAATGAAAATTCCAATTTGCAAGAATACAATTTTGGCCTTCTATATACTCCATATGAAAATATTTCAAGAAACAAATTTGAGAATAAAATCAAGGAGCCTCCACCAAATACACAAGGATATTTCATCCTTGAAATAGATGAAGATAATCCTCAAGAGCCTTGGCAACAAGAATAATCAATGGAAGAAATGAATCTTGAGAAAAATGATGAACAAGATGACCATTACATGAATGGAGAGTCTTTTCAAGATATTATTGATGAATCAAGAACCTTGGAAGTGGTTGGAGATAAGGAGAAAGATGAATGTATTCTAATATTGGAAACTCTTCATCTAATCAAAGATGATAATATTCTTGAGCAACCAAGAATTGACTTCATTGAATTATGGTCCCAAAGCATTGTTGGCGAAACAACGCAATCAAATCCTCAACACACCTTGTTAAATATTTATTTAGTATATACTGAGAGTGCCCCTAACTCATTCGTACAAGTTTCAATATGTTCCATAGTGATGGAGTTTATTCCACAAATCAGATCAATGCTTGAATGGCTCCATTGGAAATCTACCTACACCTAAGGTGCCCCTTTCTTCCAAGTAAGGTATGGTAGGTAGATAATGTATGTACATATTTTTTTTCTTCAATTCAATTTTGTATAATAAGATAGTTACTAAGATAACTCCATGAAAGAAGAAGAATTACATGAATCTATTTTGAAGATGACTCCATATCCCAATGGAGAAGGAAATTGAGCTTGAGATTCTAGTGTTCTCAGCAACCCAAAGGGGGTCATTGTCCCGTAGTTGGAGCTAGTTGTTTCCCAAAGGTGGTCACCTATATTTTACTGCTCTTGGATTAATAAAAAACATTGATATCGAAAGATGACAATTTTTGAAAGATAACGAGTTCATTGCGTATCCCTCAGTCTTAGCTTTGCCATGCATTTTTTGGATTCAAAATTTGTGTTTGTATGCTCAATATATCCAAGTTTACATTTAAGCAAAAAAGGATGATTCTCCCATGTGGAATAACGTTAATTTCTTCCAAACACATCTAAATTTTTTCAGGCCCAAGATCCTAGTTTTCTACAATTTTCTCAGGTAAAAGACCCATAACTTTATTCTATTTCCTGGGCCCAAGACCCTTAGTTTCATATTTCTTCATGGGGCCAAAACCCTAATTTTATTCTTATTATATTATTTTAAGATTATAATATTTATAAATACTTCATAATTCGGTCCTTATATCTCCCTCMCCTCTCGGGCACTCGCCATTCCTCACATCCGCCACACTTCTTATTTTTACATAGTCCCTCTTTCCCCTAATCTCAACACTTAATTATTTTTCCTTATACCTCCCTTCTCTCTTCTCACCTTACCCCCACTCCCTATACTCAACACTTAGTATAATTTGAAACTTATTGGGTTCATCAGGTTCACGGTTTGTCGGACTCACGAACTTACCCACTTCCCTCACCCCATACCCGAAAACCTTCCAACATTTCCTTCCTTTCCATACCCATTTCAACCTCCCCCCTACCTCACCCTACGTCACCCTTATCCCTCCGCCACCTACATTTCTCCCATTATCCCTCCCCCACCTACATTTATCTCCCCTCCCTACACTACCCTTCCCCCTCTCTTGTTCCACCCTCCTCCCATAATTAACCATTAATCTCAAGTTTCCTCATATTATATTCTCAACGAGTAAGAATCTTACATATGAATACTATGGAGGAATGGTACATGGAATCTAATAAGATTCTTATGCAATGTAGCATGTGAATGGTGCCACTTGGCATCTGATTAATGGATGAACATGGAAATTTATGAGAGATGACACATGACAACTTACCAGTGGTGACAACCTCCCCCCTACCTCACCCTACGTCACCCTTATCCCTCCACCACCTAAATTTCTCCCATTATCCCTCCCCCACCTACATTTATCTCCCTTCCCTACACTACCCTTCCCCCTCCCTTGTTCCACCCCCCTCCCATAATTAACCATTAATCTCAAGTTTCCTCATATTATATTCTCAACGAGTAAGAATATTACATATGGATACTATGGAGGAATGGTACATGGAATCCAATAAGATTCTTATGAAATGTAGCATGTGAATGGTGCCACTTGGCATCTGATTAATGGATGAACATGGAAATTTATGAGAGATGACACATGACAACTTACCAGTGGTGACACATGGTATGTTCTTATTTGTTACACATGGATATTGCTAGCCTATAATGGGATGAAACATGGAAACACGTGAATGGATGACTCATCAATGATTGAGCATGAGGTGGAGGCTGATTGGTTATCTAAAATATTAATATTCAATTACTTTCCCAAGGAAGGTTGAAGTCCTAAGTTTCCATAGTTCTTTCATTTCTTATATGAAGCATATATCATAATTTTTAATATATACTCTAAAGACTTGTAAATACCATGAATGTGGGATAATTTTCATAAATACAAGTAGAAATTTCAAAAGGGAGCATGAAACAAAAATCAAGGGCCCACCTTTTCCCAAGACATCAGATCGACGGTCCTTGATCGATGAACTTTGGAAGACCATAACTTGAACTTTGAGCGTCATAATCGAGCAAATTTTATACCGTTGGAAAGGTATTTTGATGAAGAAGATGATGATATGTGTTAGAAGGTATGAAAGTGGATAAACATTTTCCAGAAATTGAAATATCAATCAGCTTCATTTTTAATGCGTTTCCTTGACAACTCAACTTCACGAGCTCATATATTGATATCCGATAGTTGGATTTGGGAAAAAATTATATTGTTGGAAAGATAAGACAATGAATATCACATATGAATTGAATTTTGTGGATAAAATGTTGATTATTACTTCCATAAAATTAAAACACAGTCACCCTCTTTAAAAAGACAATTAATTCAATTTTGAAAATAAAAGTTTATTTAAAATTTTTTATTAAAAAAGGAAAGGGACCCATTTTAAAGATACGAATGATAATGATGTGAATACATTAAAAAACACTTAAAGAGGAATTTATTAAAGAGAATAATTTAAGAATAAAAGTGTATGGGAAATTCAAGAAAGGAAAAATCCGAACTACTCAAGTAGTTAGAAGATCTAATTTTAAAGAGAATAAGTGTTTCATCAAAGGTTCCACAATCAGAATTATCAGAGGGGAAAGGGCAGAAGATCAGAAGAATAAGAAGATACAACCATGAATATACAACCGATATTTTGATCAACGAAGAGAGATATACTCCTCTCCACTCTTTCTCTTCTTCTACACCATTTCTCATAGCCTTATGCTTGAATCTTTGAATTGGGCACAAGGCTGAGTTCTTGAGTGTACTTCTTGTATTATTCAAAATACTTTTCTTGTATGATCATGGAGTATGTATAAACATAAGTATGATTGTCAAAGATTTTGTAATGAAGAAATTTTTTCATGAATAAAACTCCAGAAAGAATTACTTCGGGGTTGATTTCGATTGTATCTTGTAACTTTGAGTCTTAAGTATGAGATATTTGAAATTGATCTATCGGTTTCTCTTTTGATCTTTATAATAATACTCTTTTAAAATTCTTTGATATGATAAAATTATTTTCTCCTATTTCTCATGAAGAAGATATATATACATTTGTACATGATTAAGAAGATTGTGTATGTAATGTTGATCACAAAGAAATTCTGATGTTGAAGCACTCCTTCAATATTTTCTATTGTTAAAATCCTTCTTGTTGCACATAAAGATCCAATAAGGTTATTAAAGAACTATTTTATTGAATAAATTCAAGCAATAATGATATAGGGTGTTCTTTCTAAGCATTCTCCTAATCCAAGATATTAAAGATATATCTTTTAGCCAAAGAGGAATACCACCTATTTAAAAACGCACGGGGATTCATATCCTCATGAGGTTACCGTTTTTGTCCTGACTGATTCAAGCGTCAAGATGGATATAATCTAAAACTTCATGCATAAATTTGAAATATTCAATAAATATAACTAACTCATAAGTTAGGTTTATCAAATAAGATTTTAATATCGGATAATTTCCCAAAATGATGCTGGCATGGTCCAAACCAATGTATTTTTATGCAAAATTGACTCAAAATATGTATATCATCTTTCTATTACATGTCCTTTTTCCACAAGGGTTTGGTAAGGCTCCTTCTTGATGATCAAATGAATGAGACAATGGTAAATGGATTCCATGGAACTTTTCATGAGAACATTCTATCTTCTTTCTCCACATTTAATTGTTATGTCATTTAGAGGCTTTGGTTTGCACAAAATACTATGATTTTTGAAGATTAAAGTTGGATTCTCGATTTGCTAGTTACCAAGATGCTGGTCACTTACAAAGAAGGATAACACCTAGTGCAACCTACCAAACCTTGGATGCTTAAAGAATCAATTGTCACATCCCCACAACGTACCTAGCTAAATATTTCGATCGTGCACTTGTTGAGTGTAGATTTTAACCTTGTACAATTATTTACTGCAAACATTGTTTCAATAAAAGAATAGTAAAGATACAATGGAAAATACACACATTACACAGATATTTTTCCCGTGGAAACCCAAACCGGGAAAACCGACATCTTCTATATTCATTCACACATACATTGTTCATAATTCAATATACATATAAGAGCCAACGACATCCAAAACCCTAATCCAATGACTTGGATTAGTTAACAACCCTAATTCCTTAACTGGAAATAGAAAACCATCGACGAAAAACCACGTGTCGAAAAACTGTCCAAAAATGGACAAGAAAACTGAGGACCGCCCAAAAATGGACACAAAAACTAAGGTTTTTTCTTTTCCAGGGGAGCTACCCTCCAAAACTGTATAGATGGATGGGTGTGAAACGCCCATGTATATATTTGAGGAAGGTAACAACGATCCCAAATCACAAGACAATGTCTCCCAGATGACATGATTTGTAAATAGACCCAAGAATAAAGGCGACTCTGACAAAGAAAAAGAAAAAGAAAAAGCAAGTGAAAAAGGGACCAATGCGAAAGTGACATATAAAAATTGAAATAAAAGGCAACACTTGACGTTAAAATCCACTCATACTACATACAATGTCGTAGAGGACTTAAGCAAATTAAGGATAACTTTTCCTTTTACAGAAGTAGTGAAGATTCCCCAACAATGACAACACATTTTGAAATTATTGGAAGATCCATCTGAGAGAGAAGAAGTTGTTGTTACCGGTCTAAAATATAATCAGAGCCAGTCAAATACCAAGCTGTTAGGTAAAATTCCCCCCTTTTACATTTCAATTGAAAATCACGATGTTGCACTACATAATTGTTTAGTTGACACTGGTGTGACAAATAATATCATGCCACTGGCGGTCATGGAGGCTTTGGGCATGAGTTGCACTAGGTATTATGAAACTGGTGAAAACATATATGCAATTGATTCTAGAAAAGTTCCAACTTATGGGGAGATTAAGGACTTTTACACTTATGGGGAGATCAAGGACTCTGCATTCACCTTTGAATGCGACATTGTTAGGTGCGACTCTAATTGAATCATCTTTGTTAGGTTCAACTCCCCATAAATACCCTATTGGAGGATCTTCCTCATTAATAAATAACTCCCATCAATAAATCCCATTGGTAGTTGTTCCACCACCAACCCCTAAATATAACCAATCTTTCATATATGGTTTCACTCAATCTTCCAAATTTAATGAAACTTACCAAAAATCACATCCTGTACAACACAACACGACCCCCAATTCCAACCAAAATACCCTTAGGAATCCCAAAGTTTGAAGGGAAGTTGGGCAAAGATGCAACAAATCATATCATGCCATTTCACCTATGGTGCTCATCCAATATTATCATAGACGATTATGCCTGGTTATGATTGTTCTATCAAACCTTAACTAAACCATCGACCAAATAATATATTAAAGAAAAAATGGGGTCACGTGCCATTTTCACATCTTTAATGAATGCATTTTTGACCTTTTTCCAGTTGCTAGTTTGTCACGACATTGGCCTAGAAATTCTCACCACGTTCCGACAAACCACTTCCACATACATCGTGGATCATATCTACAAGTGGCATCGCAGGTAAAGCTTATGCAAAATCAAATTCAAGGACAAGGTATTTATGGATTAGTTCTTGAAATCCCTCTTTTCATTGATCACCAAAGATGTGGCCACCACCATGCCCTAGACTAAAAACGAAGCCATCCTCAAAGATCAACACTTTTATTTGATATATGCTTAGTCTAGATACCTCTACAAAGTACTCCCTAATGCCTCTCATCCTCAACCATTTGATCAAGTGAAACTTGGGACATCTCATTCCCACTGAAAATTTAATTGGGTCCATGATTCACGTCAACCAGCCTTGTCAACCCCCATCCCCATATGGTACCAGCCACTATGGGAACCATTATTGTGGAGCTATCCCCCTCATATCAACCTATCGTTGGAACAACATATGCATCAAGTAGTAAATGACATAATACCTCACCCCAAATGCCATGGGAGCACAACCCAATACATCCAAGGACCAACATTCCCTCTCTAAGCATACACGTTGCCCCACATATACATGGGCTCTCCCGCAACATCCAAAACTAGAGTGGAGGAGCATACACATTATATAATAAATATGGGAATCATCCACAAAATAACATGTATTATCTGTTATCCCCGATTTCTAGGGATAAATAAGGAGATTATGTCTTGAGGCCCTTAGGTTCCAGACATGGAGCACCAAGAGACTGATGGCTGAAAGCATCCACTTGCACAAACAAAGACCCACTTCACCACCATAGATCTCATGTTCATCATTATGGTATCCACCACATAAAATTGCTTCCAAAATATGATGGGCCTTGCTCCATGAGGTACAAGTCAAGTATTATGGTAAGTGTCACTTTAATATTTCAAGAATTTGAGTATGTTGCATTTAAAGCTACTTTTGATTATAGAAGGTTTGCTTGGAAGTTATGCTCTTTTCCCTATTTCACTTGTTGATACTAAGAGGGGGGTGAATCAATATCAAGTACAATTTAAAACCTTTTTAAACTTATACTTAAACCATTCAATTATATCCAATGAGAAATGAACAATAGTATAAGAGTT
>JZKD02S2048157.1:178909-244195 GCA_000966675.3 Picea glauca
ATAATCTCTATCGTTAGATCTGCGACCTTATAATGAACGGTCTAGATTTACAATGAAATTACAATATACTTTTACAAGGCAATTTTTTCTTTGGGGGCTTCGCCCCCGAACCCCCATTGAGGGACGCTGCCCCTGAACGCCGCTGGGGGCCCACTTTCCCCCAGACCCCCTAGCCGAGGGGATAGCCTCCCCAGACCCAGTAGAGGGGGTACCCCCCCTCTTCACTCCCCCGCGTGGAAGAGTGTACATAATTCTGGGGTGTAAATACTTCATGGGGTATAAACACGACTGAAAGTAAAAGACCTCTAAATCAGGAAGATAATCAGCCTCCACAACCAACAACATGCCTAGAAAATAACCCTATATTTGAAGAAAGAGCACATAGGCATAATTCTAGGGGGATCGATGGTCACAGGGGGAGTATGAGCGATGTATCTTCAACATTGCATCAGAATGATATCCCTTGTTCAAAAGGGGAGAGATTATTCAGAGGAAGATCAAAGACATTCAAGCAGGGGGAGTAGCCCCAAGAGGAGAATGGCCCTTTGCCATTGATGTCAAAGGGGGCGAAATGGTCACATTGATGTGATTGATGTTTAGTAATGGGGAGAGATAGTCATATTGATATGTTTTATGAATATTGATGTAGAGCATGCCTTGTCTACTTGTTGACACCAATGATTAGTGTTGACATCAATGTTGGTATTGCCATTAATGCCAAAGGGGGAGATTGTTGGATCATGTTGTCATTGATGCCAATGGTTTGATTGATTGATGTCAAAGGATTGATTTCAAATGGATTGATTGATTTATTATTGATGTACAATGTAGATTTATTTTCCTTGATGAGAATGATATATGTCAAGTGGAAACCAACCGATGAAGATGGATCATTGATATGATGCATAGACGAAGATGGATCGATGAGTTGTCATGGATACATGATGAAGATGGATTCTTTGATATATGATGCATATTTTTTTGATGTGAAGATTATTTCCTTGTCATGGTTGAAGATAAGTACAAATGGATGAAATCCAAAGTGGTCCCCTTATGGTGAAATCCCTCACGGGAAGACACTTTGTGGTTGAGTTGTGGTTGAAATAGCCCATGATTGTATGAGGAATAATGAGATGAATATCAGTGATCTTGTCAGTGTAACTATCCTAGATGTATAGTTCTTCTCATTCCATTTCCTGTGTTATGTGGAACGTCACATAACTCCTCACGGTTTGAGAGTTATGGCCTTACGAAGTTGAATAACCCCATGTGTTGGATTGAAGCCCCAAATGGTCAAAGAAGTCAAAGTGCCCTAAAAGAAGAAATCATTATTTAAATGATTAAGTTAAGAAGGATTATTTAAATATTAAAGTAAGGTGACAAAATCAAGGAGGAATATTTAAATGATAAAGTAATGGAGAACTTTCTATTTATGGAAAGTGGTTAACCTTAAAATAAGGAAAATATGTTAAGTGACCTAGAAATGGGTTAAGTGACCTAAAAATAGGTTAAGTGACCTAGAGGTGGGGTAAGTGACCTAGAAATGGGTTAAGTGACCTAGAGGATGAAAGTATAAATAAGATAGCAATGGTCTCTTGCAAATTATCATTTTTTTGGATCAATGAAGAGCTTCTTATGAGATTATCTTTTGGTGTATTGATTGAGAGCTTCTTGTGAGAGTATCTTTGGTGTGGATCTCTTGAGCATGATTGGAGATCTATTCTGAGAAAGAGAACGTGAGGAGGATCTCATGGATGCATCAAAGTTTCAGAAATATCAGAGATCTTGACGACAAAAGTCTCAGAGCCTCAAAAACCCTAGTTTCTGAGGTATATGCGGGCTGTAATGGGCCAGACCACGTACATACGTGAGATGTGTGAGGATAGGGCGTGTAAAGTGGATAAAATCATGGACATTTTTGTTTGAGTTGATGATTGGTTACTGAAGACTGAAGCAGGTTCCAGATATGCATTCTATGGGCTCAGATATGTCACTGAGACTCTGGTATGGTTACATTATTGTCTTGATGGTTACTATTGCTTGTTGTGTTGTGATTGCCTAGGGCATTCTTGGTATGGCTTCTATGATATGATTTGTGTTGGTTTATGGAGTGATTAGTACTCTTATGATTCAATGATGATATGATTGCTATGGAATACTAGTTTCTTATACATGATTGAATTAGCATTCATATTGATTGGTTGTGGAGCATGAGTGAACTATTGGAGAGCTTGGATGTGTTGTGACTGGCTGTGGGTCAGATTGGATAGTAAGAGACAGAGGAGAATGTGATTGCAGGTTGCAGAGGATTTGAGTATGTGATGAAAAGGATAAACCCTAATATCTCAGAAGACATACACAGGTTGCTGTGTATACTGGCCGCGTACATACGCGGGATGTAGTGAGGCAGGGCGTGTACACACGTGGGTTTCACTATTGACAGGCCGCATACCTATTGTAGATTGATATCTGTTGAGGATTATTGCCTCATCTCAGTTAGTGATGAGGATGTAAGCCGAGTCTTGCATTATAGAGCTGGTGCTCTTATAGAGTTGTACTCTATTCAGTTGTTGTTGATAAACCCCAAGGATTGTAGTCCGTAATAAATAGAAAATTGTACATACATCTTGTGTTCTTGTGTTCCTTGTGGTGATGACTTATTGATGATGTATGTTGTTGATATATGATGTTGATATATGTTCACATCTAACTGGTTATAAATGACAAGATTGAGTAATGAGTAAATGTTGAATACTAACTAATGAATTTTCTGTAAGAGGGAAGTTTTAGTGAAAAAGAGCCCCACACTCATTCACCCCCCCTCTAAGTGTGGTAAGTGTGTCCAACAAAACTTTGGCTACGTATAATAATGCCAGCCTCTAAAATTTATTCAACCATGTGCTCAATTTCACTCTTCTGGGAATAAGGGTATCTGTATGGCCTGGTGTTAGGAGGAACACTCCCAAGAATTAGGTGAATATTATGATCATGATTTCGAGTGGGTGGAAGACCTTTGGGAATATATTAAAATACTTTGGAATGATTATCAATGATCCCTTGGAGATCTAAGGGAATATATGGCTTATATGGTTGAACATCTAGTGAGCATAGTTGTGCAATTACACCTTGATGCCCCTTTTTCAATAATTTTGTCATGCCATTGGAGCTTATCACCTTGCTGAGTTTCCCTGTGATACCTCTTAACTCAATTTATTTTCCTTCCAATGAAAATTTCATGAAAATTTCTTGAAAATTAAAATCCACTGTTCCTAATGATTGTAACCATTGGATTCCTAGTACAACATTAGCACCACCCATGGGTATAACAATCATTGGACTATTCATTACATATTCCCCCATAGTAAGATTGATATTATTTCATTTTCCTGATCAATTGATATTTCCTCCATCTGCAATCATTACTTGAAACTCTGGTGTTGGATATACAAAGCAATTGAGAGATTTGGATAATTTATAGTGAATGGAATTATGAGTACTACCAAAATCAATTAGGACTATTACCTTTTTATTTTTGATATATCCTTCGATCTTGAGCGTTTGAGGACTGTTAATTCCAACCAATGCATTACACGATATCATGGGAGTCAACTCTTCAGAAGAAATCGCGTCTACATTTTCATCTTGAGATTGTTCTTGTTCTTCTTCCTCTTCACAATGTATGTAGAATAATTTCTTCTCACAACACTTATGTCCCTCACTGTATTTGCTGTCACAATTAAATCATAAACCTTTTTCTTTTCTTTCCTCCAATTGTTGAGGTTTCAACCTGGTAGGCTGAGGTGTTTTAGAAGAAAGAACATTATTCTCTCGATAGATGTTAGGAGTGGTCCTTCTAGTAGCCATAGCCATATTTTTACTTTCGACATTTCTTGCCACCCTAAATGCATTCTCCAATGATTTGGGTTCCCAAAGAAAAACTGAACCTTTATAATCAATCGTTGGAAGTTCTCAATGTGCTATGTAACTAAACCCTTTTGCTTGAGATTTATCAATTGGCTAAAGAAGGTATTGCTCCTTGTATCCTCATAGTGTGCTATCATTTCTTCCGTGAAAATTGTCCAAGTGATGAGTGATTTGCAAGAACAAAGCCATCGATACCAATCAAATTGATTGGGTTCTAAATATAAAGAAGCAATCCATACCTTTTGTGTATGTGGCACATTATGTATATCAAAGAATTGCTCCATCTAAAGTATCCATGTGATTGGGTCCTTGCCATCAAACTTCCTCATATCGATCTTAGGAAAGTGGTTGGTCTTCAACCCAAAGTTAGAGTTTCTCCATTCTTGATTTCATCTTCCTTATGTCCTCATCATGAATTTCATGGGATACATTTTCACTTTCAGGCGTCCTCTCTATTAGGAAAATTTTCAATCCTTCCATGATATCCCCTTTTAAACCATCCATCTTAGTATTTATTGCCTCCAACTTAGCTTCCGTTGAATCCATCATCTCTTGTAGTTCATCTTTTGTTATTGTCTTCTTTTGTAAATCATTTATGTCCCTACACATTTATTCACCTTCATCAAGAGTCCAAGTAGGACTATCTTGAGGCTTATTTGGTGTAGAAGTTCCCTTTTTTGGTGGCATGTTGGCCAAGTATAACTTTAAACCTTGATTTTGAGGTGGTTATTCTATGTAATATTCCTTTTATTGTATCTCTAAATTTTGACCCTTCTGGGTATGAAAATTTCATTTTTTTGTAGTTCTTTGATATTTCTTCTCTGCAATGCCACAGGTCTGATCAAAATTGGATGTGCCAAGTGGAATTTATGTTAACTTACCAACAACTTGATGATTTTTGGCCTTTCCAGAAGATCTTACTTGTATAGCGTGCCCCACTATCCAATGAAACCAGTCTCACTCAATTTGGATAATCTAGGAAGAAGTTATGATTATTTTACCCGGAACACCTGCTTGAGATCAGCTAATAGGACTAGTCAGATACCCTATCTTCCATAGGGTGTATCTACAAATGTAAGATGACCCAGAAGCTGAATTTTTTACCAAATATACCTTACTAATTTCTGTGAATAACCTCTAGATTTCAGGATCTGAAACGTTACAATTTTGTTTTTATAGCGAACATTTTGCAATGACTCAATTCAGGATGATTCTAGAACCCTATCTTACACAGGCTGTATATCCGAAAGTATAGGGCCTTAGGAGTTGAAATTTTAACCCAACTTACCTTGATCTGTCTACTAAATATCCTCTAAGCTGTTCCTTCTGAAACATTGTATAAAAAAAATTATTGCAAAAATTCCAAGGTGTCTCAGATGTAGCAGCGAAACCCCAAGACCTTGAGCTCTGATACCATATGTTAAGAACCAAATATCAATATAGAATAGAAAAACCTCAGAATAAGTACTCAATGCCTTAAAAAATAGAGAATTTTAGGTAATAATCCTCTTCGAGGGGGAAACCTCCTTATACCCCACATAAATGTCCAAATACAAGATGATTCCAAATGAAAATGTCTCCTTAGTATATATAGGAGACTAGGAGGTACAATTACAACTAATGGAATCAAGCCGACATAAATAAAATAAAATTACTAATGTAATATGCCCCAATTAAGGGGTGATGAGCCACTATTTAGGGATTAATAGGATCAGGCTTTAACAAGGGAATGCACCCCACGATAACGGGTAAATGACCTCCAACTGTTTGTCAACCTTCAATTTATCAGTCCAACAAGTCACCTTCGACACATTTAGGACATTGCAATGTTCACTCACCTTGGAGCTCCGGAGTCCCGAATAAATTAGCTCCTTTTTGGGTATGATCAAACAACCCAAATCTATCCTTGTAGCTAGATTAACGACTATTGTGGCTTCTTCTATACTTCGTATCTCTTATTTCCTTCAACAAGGGATTTAAACCAGTGTTTTCATAGGTTGTGGCCTTGGTCTGCATTCTACGAGATTTATACCTTTTGAGCTTGCAAATACTTCAAATGAAGTGTGGGCGCACTTCTTCTGCTTCTCCTGGAATTTGGAACTTAGAGATTTTTTAACCTCTACACAACTTACATAGGCTCTGTGCACCCTCGCACTACCTCTCCAGAGCTTAACAAACCCTTTTTTCTAGGAGACCCAAATAAACTAGAAGTATAGACATGCATACATGACACTATGTCTATGGTCAACAAAATCACAGTTTATTTCCTTTAATTCGAGCTACCACAGGAGGCTCAAGAATTTACGTGTACAAAGCATGTTCAAACCATAAAGGTACTTACTTGCTTAAATACACAATCATGTAAGATAAAAACTAGTATAGTCATCAAACAAGCATGCACATCCCTGAAATTATCACAAGATAATCAACCTTAATTTATAGTTCAATTTCATAGGGTATGAGAATACTTATCTATTACAAGTTGCAGCCAACCAACCAACTGTGGGTGTTTTTCTCTCCACCCAACCATAAGCTCAGAGACATTCACTCTTATCACTCTGGCCACCCCCGTGACAATCCATGATATCACTAGGGAAACTTCTACAAATTTCTCAGAGATCCTCTCTCTATCACATCCTCCGCGAGGTTTATCAGGTGCCCTCTCAACATCAAGCTCACGACCTTCTTCTCAGGTCAAGTTTTCTGGGTTCTCTTTCCAAACTCAAGAAAGTTATCGGGGAGATTACTCTCCTCCACCTCTCTGGAAATAGTAGAGGTCTTTCTTCTTCTCCACTAAGCTTAGGGCCTCCACAGGGTTTACTAGATGCCTTCCCAACTATTTTTCCTCTATACAAGAGAGTCCCTTCATAGCCATATTGTCCCTCGACACCCTCTCCTTCCAACACCGGTTTCTTTCAAGCCAACACCAAGTCTGTGACCCTCTTTTACTCCAGTATGGGTTTCAAGTCTTCTATGCTCCAGTTCATAACTCTTCCATGAGTTCTCTGATCTTTCTATTACACGTGCCAGTGCATTCCCTTCAGCGGTTCTCTTCCTAAGAGACCAAGTTCCTCCTCTGGTTCTCTCTAATAACCATAAAAAAATAATCCTTCAGTTTTTATTCTCAGCTAGAGAGCCTCTCATGCTCTTTCTCTTTCTAAATGGTATCATATCTTCTCTTGCACACCCTCTCCTTTTTCCCCAGGGAGGTTCTAGACCTATCCTATTCCTTCTATCAGAAGGAACTTGGGTCAATTTGGGCCTGTAGGAAACTACGTTCTGTGGAAATTTGGGTTGAAAATTTTCTGTCTCCTCAGCCAAATCCTCCATGCTTCCATTCATTGGCGTAGTTGATTGTTCAACCACCAGTCCTTCTTTCATTAACTATTTTTTCTTTCAAATGAGGATGAGGATTATTATTTCAGTAAGGAGAATTTCGGTCATTTGACCTAATGAACCTTCTCTACAGTTTCCTCTCTCTTTCTTCTAGTGATATCATGGCTAATACTTCAAGGCTTCACCCTCATGGTCATAAACAATAATACATTTACATTGTTAAAATGCCATAGCATGGTAATCATAAATAATGATTAATTACAAGCTGGGGGAAATAAGGGTATTACATGCATGAATCGCCCTTGTTCCATATGCTCAATATATGGACATTACACTCACCATTTTTCAAATCTTGTGAATTTCTAGGCTACGTTGGTTGAAGGACACCAAACGCCTCTCCTAGGATCCTCCAACTTCCCTTTACAATGAGTATGACAACCACTCCCGGTCATGGGTCCTCCACTATTTGCTACGTGTCCACATCAGTGAAGTTGTGGAATAGTCTCCCATGCACTCTTTTTGGGAAATACAACCATTTTACTTGACTTTTCCTTGTAATCACCAAATACCAGATTCATCACATGGTTGAAATTACCACTTAAGCATTAAAGACTTGGTTGAGTTTTAAGCATTTGTTAAATTACCACTTAGGAATTAAGGAAATAAAATAATCTTAATGAAAGAATATTGTAGCCATCATAAAGAATGCATATCATAAAGTAAACATAAGGAACAACAAACCATAACAGTAAGCTTGATAACGAAGTTTGACACAAGTTTGCCTACATCTTTGGGCCTTTGTCTTAGTAGGGGAGGATTTCTTATTAATCTTCACTGCTTCAAAAGTACATAAGAAATAAATCAAATGGATTACAAAATGGTCTAACTATGTTCTAATCAACCTCAAGAATCCAACACAATTGATGACACTGAAAAAGGTTGAGCGTAGCTCCCGGAAATAGCCTCCAAATTTCCCCTCCTCAGTGGCTTCCCTGCATAAAAATGGCTTAAGCTCCCAAAATCTTAAGCATTCTATTGTTTTTGAACCTTCTTGTACTGTCAAAAACCTCTGATTTATATATATTTTGAGTTGGGGATCCTATCCCAACTTCCTCCCAAGATATGGCTCAAATCGGGCTCTAGATCCCCCAAAAATGAGCAAAATCCAATAAAATCAGGCTGAATAATTAAAAAAACCATACAATATAGTAAAAAACCCACTTTTACAACATATTGGGCCTGCTAGCCCCCTTTACCTAGGCTCCTGGTCATATGGAGCGCACCATATGGCCAAGCGTTGGCCCCCTTCGATCAGGGCTTATCCCTAAAAATTTGCCACACATCAACTTAAATGCAAATTCGAGCATATGGTTAAACAAGCCCCATGGTATCTCGCTCGATCCACCATTTGTTGCAAAGTATTTGGTTGGAGGATAGGTCGGAGGTTCAAATCGTAAGAGGTAACAAATTTTTGGCCTAGCCAACATTGGCTAAATCCGGGGTGCCACGTGGTACCCTGTGATTGGGCCACGTGTCACCTCTGTATTGGCCCTTATAATCCAGTCAACGCATAGTCATATACCCAATCAACATGCAAAGTCAGTTGCCATGTCAACATTTGTACTGCCACATCACCCTTCCATGTCATCATCTGTATTGCCACATCACCCTGCCACGTTAGCATCCATACTGCCATGTCAACATCCGTACTACCACGTCAAAATCCATACTGCCACCTATCATCTATACAACCATGTGTTGGGTTGTCATTGGACCACCTCATCATTCTTTACAACCACGTGTCGCATTCGTATAGTGCGATGTGTCACGTCCGTACGGTGCCACGTGTCACTTTTTTGCTGGTCCACATCACGCCTGAAAATGCCAAAAATGAGTGACATGTGTCACCTCCTCGTGCTACCACGTGTCATGTTGACATCGTGCCGACATACTATTGACATCAGCAATACAACATGTTGATTGTTGACTTTGACCAGTTGACTTTTTTGCATGTTTGGGAAATTGATCAGAACGTGATAACTTTCGCATACAGTGTCCATTTTTGGAAAAAACATATATGGCTGGAATCAACGCGACGAGCCCGACGCAATGGCGTTGGTTTCATATGATTCCGATAACTTTGATTTTTAGACCTTCCTGGATCCATTTTGGACCATGCCTCCCTACTAAGACCTTTTGGTCCTCCAAAAGGGTATTGACTAGTTATCAAGTGAAGGATAGGCCACCCCACTTCTCCTTTGTCTTTAAACTCTGTCCTGTGAACTTGTCACATCATAATCAATTGCAAAACAACCATGATAATTGAAAGCATATTGTTAGCTACTTGAAATCGTTCACATCTTATTGAAGCAACTACCATCCATGTTGAAAACATTAGCAGTGATAACATCAGGAATATGACTGAAACTAAACCAATATGTTTGATGTGCTTGCATGGCATTAACTTATCTTGAAGCAAAGTACGATTGAATTTTCATTCTACAAACATCTCATGTTCATGCTTAAGATCAACTGCTTTACTTGGCACAATTATAGGTGTGTTTCTTGCATAATCTTCCTTTCTTAATTGTTCCATTGTTTGAAGAGATTGATTTTCTTTTAAGTGATGAACATGTACAACATATTCATTTCCTTCTTTAGTTAAGTGATATTGATTTTGTTCCCTGTAGAAGATTGCTTTGCAATCATATAAATAAGGGAAGATTGCTTTGAAATCATATAAATAAGGGCTGCCTAAGACCATTCCACATTCATTTAGTTGCACCACATGACATGTTACCTCATCCACAAACTTTGATGAAATTTCAAACCTTAAAGTGCATTGCTTTGTTATGTGAAATTTATGATTGTTGCTTATCCATTTAAGTGAGTAAGGTTTATGATCCATCTTAGTGTTTAATCCCAATTTCTTAACCACTTCTTCTGAAATTAAGTTAGATTGAGATCCACTATCTATCAATGTATCGATCTTAGTATGTTTCATTATGAACCTTATATGAAACAACTTACTTATTGAATCATAACCATCACCAATTTTACCTGTCAAACCAACTGCTGTGATCTTAGACTCATCACCTGAATCATACCCTAATTCTATTGGTCGTGTTGTTGTTACAATTGTTTGCCTCCCTTTCCTCTCTTCGAGACATTTCGGTCTCTTCTCTGGATGAAATTTCCAGCAATGGTCATCATCATGCCCTTATTTCTTGCAATTCTTGCAAGAGAGCTTCCCTTCCTTCATTATCACTGAATTAACTTTCTTTCCATTCCCCTTTTTGTATTCTTTCCTTGAAGACGATTCCCCTGATACACCAACTCTTGTTTTCCCTGCTTCAATATATGTTGCTTGGACATAAACCTCATCAAGATTAGTAGGTCCAAACATAAATACAATGCTATGAATATGTGCAGTTAAACCTCCGATATACTTCATAAGAGTTTCTTGTGTATGTAATGGAATATTTAACATTAATGACATCTTACGAAATTCATCTGTGTATTCTTGCACTGTTTGTCCTTTTCTTAGTTTAAGACTTTTCTCTTCAATTAAAACCTTTTCCTTATAATCCAAAGGATAAAACTGCTTTCTAAGTGAAAAAACAAAATCTTTCCATGATGAAAATACATTACCAACTTGTTGAGTACCATGTTTCCACTTACTCTGCCACTAGATGAATGTTGTGCCTGTAAGACGAAGCAATGCCAATTTGATTTGGGTTACCTCATCTTTGATTTGTTGCACATTGCAATAAAATTCCATCTATCTGACCCAGTTATCAAGCCTCTCAGCATTGACTTCACCATCATACATGGGCAATTCAAATTTCACATCTAGCTTAAGTAATGGAATATCATGCTTATGTTTATGGGAATTTTTTCTTGCGGTAGAAGTTGCAAGTACTTGAAGAAGAAGAAGAAGATGATGAAGATGAAGGAGGTGAAGGAGGAGGTTTAGGAGGATCCTCTCCTTCTTCAATTTTTTCTTGTTTTGACGATTCTCCTTGAAAAGGCCTGTTCCGTTCCAAGTTAACATCATATAATACCTTACCATCTCAGACATGGAGAAAAATGCCTTTTGAAACTCTATCTTGTTCTAAGACATTCCTTCTTCAGATGCCATATTCTCAGTTTGAGATGCCCTCTTTCTCTATCCAATCTCAGGATCCCCTTCTACAAGCTCGCCTTCACCACATCGTAGATTTTCCCTGTTAATCATGCAAACTCAAATAACCAATTGTCAACCTAATTTGATACCACTTGATCTGAAAATGATCTTTTAAAGACTTGGTTGAGTTTTAAACATGTGTTAAATTACCACTTAGGAATTAAGGAAAGAAGAAGATATTAATGAAATAATATTGTAGCCATCATAAAGAATGCAGATCAGAAAGTAAACATAAGGAAAAAAAACCATAACAACAAGCTTGATAACGGAGTTCGACACAAGTTTGCCTACATCTCTAGGCCTTTGTCTCAGTGGGGGAGGATTTATTATTAATATTCAATGCTTAAAAAGTACATAAAAAATGCATCAAATGGATCACAAATTGGTCTGGATATTTTCTTCTCGACCTCGAGAATCCAACACAACTGACAACAATGAAAACGGTTGAGCACAACTCCCAGAAATGGCCTCCAAAGTTCCCCTCCTCAGTGGCTTCCCTGCATAAAAATGGATGTATCTCCCAAACTCTTAAGAATTATGCTATTTATGAACCTTCTTGGAGTGCTAGAAACCTCTGATTTATATATACCTTGAGTTGTGGATCCTATCACAATTTCCTCCCAAGATCTAGCCTCAAATCGGGCTCCAGATCCCCCCAAAATGGGCAAAATCCAATAAAATCAGGATGAATAATAAAAAAAACCATACAACATAGTAAAAAGAGACTCACTTTTGCAACATATTGGGCGCGCCATCCCCCTTTACCCGGGATTTTGGTCATATGGAGCACACTATATGGCCAAGCGTTGGCCCCCGCCGACCAAGGCTTATCCCTAAAAATCTGCCACACATCAACTTAAATGCAAATTCGGGCGTATGGTTGAACAAGCTCCATGGTAGCCCGGTCGGTCCACCATTTGTTGAAAAGTCTTTGGTTGGAGGATAGGTCGAAGGTTCAAACCACCGGAGGTAACAAATTTTTGGCCTAGCTAACATTGGCTAAATCTCTAGTGCCATGTGGCACCTTGTGATTGGGCAACGTGTCACCTCTGGATTGGCCCATACAATCCAGTCAATGCACAATCATCTGCCCAGTCAACATGCACAATCAACTGCCACATCAACATCCATACTGCCATGTCAACATTTTTACTACCACGACAACATCCATACTACCACCTATCATCCATACTACCACATGTCGAACTGTCATTGGGCCACGTCAACATTTAGTACAGGCACGTGTCGTGTTCATACAGTGCCATGTGTCACATCCATACGGTGCCATGTGTCATGTTTTTACTAGTCCACATCATGCCTGAAAATTCCAAAAATGAGCGACACATGTCAAATCCTCTCTCTACCATGTGTCATGATGACATCATCATGACATCATGTTGACGTATTACTGATGTCAGCAGTATGACCTATTGACTTTGACCCATTGACTTTTTTGCATGTTTGGGAAATCGATTAGAACATGACAACTTTCGCATACGGTGTCTATTTTTGGAAAAAAGTATATGGCCAAAATCGGTGCAACGAGACCGATGCAATGGCGTTGGTTTCATTTGATTTTGAGAAATTTGATTTTTAGGCCTTCCTGGATCCATTTTGGATCATTAGGTAGCAATGAAATAACATCACACCTCCCACCCTGGTCTCTTCCTCCTTACCCTAATGTGAGAGGGACCCCATTTCTATTCTAGCTCTCTCTCTGGTATGTCATTGATAAGAGACCCCACCTCCTTCCCCACCCAACTCCTAGGTGAGCCATGAATATAAGATTCTCCCTCCTCTTGAAAAACATGACACACACAATTTTTTGCACATTTGTTATATTTCCACAGTTGTTGGTCCTATACTTCCAACAAACCATTCCTCACCTATTGGTATTGGTACCTACCCCTCATCCTCGAGCAAGGTTGGATATGCCCCTTGGCCAAAACCCCACTCTATTTGCATAGACTCGACATATATAAGCAGTTCAACACCTTGTAATTTGTCACACACAAGTGATATTTATGGTGTCAAAATGCCAATGTATTCGGTTCATGCCTCTCAGAAGTCCCTCACTTTCGTGTCTCATGTCTTCCATTCATATGAAAAAATTCTAGAGGTGATGACAACACAAAACTACCCCTGGGATTTGATGCAACATCATTCATTGTTACTGCTCGAGGAGGAATTTCAACCTGCCACATCTTCAGACATCTATGCAGTTGCAAACAAAGACTTCATTCCTCTAAGGCATATTGATTGGTTCAAGAACCCAATCCCAACCATGGATGATTTTAAAGAAAGCAACATGGCCAATATCTATCCTACCATAAAAGTGGACATTTTGTTTAAACTTAGCATTAGTAAAGACATCCTTCTCGGAGTCGTATGTACCTTGGAGGAGGTACCTGCATACAAGACTCTTTCAAGATTTTTGGGACATATTTTCTTGGTCTTACACATAAATGCTCGGACTTGATCCCACTATTGTCGAACACTACATCAACACATGGCCTTATGTTTTACCTATCTGACATAAGTATAGGATTCTTCACCCTTTTAGAGAAATGGCCATCAAAGCCAAGATCGATAAGCTTCACGAAGCTAATTTCATCTACCCCATCGCATAAACTTACTGGGTGTCCAACCCCATCCTCGTTAACAAAAAACAAGGCACCATTCATGTTTGTAGTAAAGTTAGATATTTGAACCAAGCATATCCAAAAAACAAAATCCCAATGCCATTCATTAACCAAGTCACTAATGCTTGTGCTGAGCATGAGGTCCTTTCCTTCATGGATGGGTTCTTAGGCTATAATCAAACCCATATCCACTGTGTAGATCTATACAAAACAACCTTCACCACTCCCTGGGGCACCTTTGCATATTGTGTAATGTCTTTCGGTCTAAAAAACATTGGAGCCACCTTCCAGCATACCATGATATGTATTTCATGATCTCACTCACCTCATACTGTCTTATTTGTATGATATCATAGCTCGATCCAAGAAGTGGTGCCAACACCTAGAATACCTCTGCACCATCTTTCAGAGGTGCAAGTACAAGATTTGATTAAACCACCTCAATCATGCCTTATGTTCCACCGTCAAACATTTATTGGCTTTCATTGTCTCCAAGCAGGGCATCACGTTAGACCCCCTAAAATTCTAGGCTATTAGTGAGATCCCCCCTCCGAATAATTTTCAATAGCTATAAAGTTTGCAAGGTAAGACTAAATTCTTGTGACACTTCATTCCTAACTACACCACTTGCACACATGGCTTCCTACGCCCATTACACCAAGATATTCATTTTCAATGGGATGACGAGGCTCAACAATATTTTTATTCTTTGAAGGCTGCTCTTCCCAAAGCCTCATTAATCAGTCTCCCTGACTTCAATAAGGATTACATCCTATACCTATCTGCTTCAAATGTGTCTGTCACATGAGTGTTAGTCCAGCAAGGGGATGATGTTCAAGAGCATGTCATTAACTACATCAACAAGAATTTGTCAGAACCTCCTCTCAATTACAATCACAAGGATAAGTTAGCTGTAGCTTTGGTCCACACATTCCAGAAACAACACAACTACATTTTGTTACGAACCACCAAAGTTGTTGCAAATTCAAACCACATGCAATACTTACTTAGTCAACGACTCATCAAATGTAAGTGCACCGGTGGATCATAATTCTCCAAGAATTTGACTTAGATTTCACCACTCCTAAGACTAAGAAGGATCTCATCATCATTGACTTGTCGTCTGACACCAAGGACCCACTAGTGAACGTCAACTTCCCAAATGAAAAATTGTTTGTGATATCGTCCAATGACACATGTTACAATGACATCATCACCCACCATCACACTGAGAAGTTTGGCCCACATCTCTCTTAGGATGATTTCTAATGCAACCGCCACAAAGCCCCTTGGTATGTCTTCATAGGAAATGATCTGTATCGATGAGGATTGTACATTATCTTGTGTCAATGCCTCATACTCATAGAGGTTGAATGGGTTCTTAATGATTTTCATAGTGGTTGTTGTAGCAGACATTTAACGAGGATGTTGACTGCCTAAAAGGTAGTCCACGCTAGTTATTTTTGGCCCACCCTATTCCATGATTGCATTTAGGCATTCAAGAGATGTATGAATTGTTAGGTGTTCAACCAAAAATCCAAAGTTCCACTAGCTCCTTTGCACCTTGTCGTTACTGTTGGTTCCTTCTACAAGTGGGGCATTAAATTTATAATGTGAAATCCCCCATCTAGCAATGGTCATAAGTACATTATCATGGCCATTGATTATTTCACCAAGTGGACTAAGGCCATGCCAACATTTAACAACATGGTGGAAATTATCGCTCGTTTCTTATTCAATCACGTCATTACTCGTTTGAGGTTCCCTCGACAACTAGCCTCAGACCATGGAAAACATTTCAAGAATGAAGTGTTTCAAGAGTTGTCCTCCCTTCTTGACTTCAACCATGAATTCATTCTACGATATGATCTACAATCAAATGGCCAAGTTGAGGCTATCAACAAATTCCTCAAAACCATGCTACAATGGACAATCAATAATCAAAAAACTAATTAGCATTGCATGCTCTTCTCGACACGTTGGGCCTACCAAACAATAGTAAAAAAAATATTTTACCTTGTTCCACCTCATCCACGATGTGCACACAATTATACCAATTGAGTTTGAGATACCAACTCTCCAAACAATAGTTGAACTCCTACCAGATACCACACCTTTGGAACAATACTTTATGGTCTTGGAAAGAATAGATGGGGACCATCGATCCTCGTTACATAATAATGAAGCCATGAAAAAGAACTTCAAGGCCATATTGAATCGATAGGTTCACCCTTGTTCATTTAATGAGGGTGACCTTGTCCTAGTCTATGATGTTTCCAATGACACCCTAGGCCCCAAAAATTTTGGGATTCTTTGGCGAGGTCCTGTTGTGACATCCACAAAAACCCATTAAAATTCTTCAACCTAGAGGAAGAATTTATGGGTACCAACCAACCAAAAGTTTAGCAAGGTACTAATCCTTATTAACCCGACTAGCTATTCATTTAAAAGACTGTTATTTATACATAATGTATTAAGTTGATCCAATTTTTTTTTTCCATTGAGTACCAAGCATCCAAGATGCATGGATCAATGGCCCTTTTTCATATTCAAAAGAACATTAAGATATTTCATGGGAAATCATTATGCAGTGATTTGTTCAAATCCTGACCCATGTACCCCCTTGCTTAAACATCGTCGGCCCTCTGCTTTCACATTTATATGCTATCATACTTCTCGTTCAAACCTTCCGATGGCGACGCTTCTTTAAAATCATCATCAAGATAATGTAACAGGGAGCACCCATCGCAAAATGTCTTCTCGGTTCGACAGAAACTATACATTGACAAAGACATGTGCCTCCTCCCATGGGTCCCTTCCTCATGGTAATGTTCCATAAGGATATTGGATATAATGTTATCCATGACCCAATCATGGCGAGTGTCAAAGGTGGACCCCTAACCTTATAACACATGCACTTTTAAGCAACTCTAATCAGCGTGCTCCACTTAAACCAAGCTTCTTTTTGTCGTCGGGGAAAATAACAAGAATTTCCCTGTGTCTGTTGACTCTCTCTCTTGATAAGTCTTCAGATGATGATGTGATAAATTTTATGATTCATCTCTTGTTGCATATGTATCAGGAATATATTGGCCCTTAAAACTTTCTAAAGTTAACCACTATACAACGTATAAGATGGGCCTTTAACGCAACCATGTGTTTTAGTGTAATTAAATCCAGTTTTGTTGCACACTATATTCACGACATGGCGTCTTTTCACTGGCACACATTTTCCAAGACTAACTTTTTGTTGTCAGAGGATGATATAAATCTATTCTATGGGATATCTGTAAGACCTTTTGACAATGGCACTACCCAAGATCCATCGTCGGGAAGCCAACCCTTCATATGGTTCATTATCTTACCTAGATAAATATTCCGATGACGATACTATAACCCAATAAATTTAACCCACCGAGTAACCATCCATTATATGACAATTCATTAAGCTTGGTAAAATAAAGGTATAAGTGGGGTGGTAATTAACATAAGCTATATGACCAAATTAACACACAAATTGTATGCCCCCAACCCTTTGGCACATCTCTCAAGGATAACCAATTATTATAAAAGGTAATCATCGTCGGAAGATGTCATTAAGTTTGCAAGTTGTGAAACAATTGTATTATCGTCTCCCAACGATGATATGATCAGAGTGCCTTTGTTCCTTATTGAACCTATACCTCTGACAATACGCTAACGGTAATAAACGCATAGTTGTTTTTGAGAAAATTAATGAAGTAGTGTATGTCTCTGACCAAGCCAGAGTTGCAACATGCTTAGTATTTATTACACAGGGTTTGGGGGGAATTTGAAAAATAAATCAACTTCGATAAGTCATAATCAATATATTTCTTTGCCTATGAAACCTATGAAAGTGTAAGTGCTTCTACTGCGATAAGATGACTAAATCCAAGTTATTATGAAACCTCAAGCAAACAGGTATGTAATTTTCATGTTTTGGAGTTAATGTTTCATGTATTCAATTCGAATGCAGATTTATTTTAGTCTTATGTCTGACAATACACACCCACGATAGGATGTCTCGAGTACAAACTAGGAAATCAAAAATCCAAGAAGTCGTTAGACCCATCCCCATTTTCGGTCCATTATAGAAAAAACTGTTGTGATAGAAGGGAACACTATGCAAGGTACCATGAGATATATCACATCTTCCAGAATGAAAAATAACCTTCCGATGACGAAGACGTCAATGAATACAAGAATATTAGAAAGAGTGGTATTCACATTGTGGCTGCTCACCCCATGGTTTTTCCTTATAATGATGTTGCATGGTGGTGCTTCACCCATATAAAAAAATATACAACCACCATACTCAACACATATAAGGTTCCGAGAGCATAATTAAAGGAAAAAAGACATCAGAATCAGGTATAAAACCCCATAACCTACAATATCCCTAAATGAATCATTTATGGACAAATTCGAGGTTGAGAATAAATACTTCGAAGGGATAGTGAAATATTGGTTTGTCAAAAAGGAAAGACCATTCAGAGAAGGATAAAGATATATTCTTGCGATGTACCTAAAGGGATGATACAAACTTTTGAACATGATGATATGTAGACTATACGATGAAGAAACCCAAACTCATTTCATAATGGACTAGTTTTCGATGGCTTAGATAGTGGACAAAACTGGACGACCTTTTAATTGGGAAAACATTTTATCCTACATCATCATCAATTGAGCTCGAGAAGCCCAAGGTATGGAAAACCCTGGCTTCATGAGTGACAATCCTGAAAAATGTGTGACAATATAGTAGAAGATGGATAGGCATGTAGGAAGATGTTTGACAACAATAAAATCATCTCCAACAAGTGTACTCATCCCCGAGCAAGAAAATACTCACCCAACTAGTATAAATCAGCCTCCCTTAACTAACGAATTGACCCAACAAGGGGAAACTTTCCTCTTTTTCAATTGGTGCCTCCACACTCAAGAAAATTACAAACCAATGGATATACTCAACCCTAGATGACAAAAATTTGACCTCCAAGCAAGTAAATCCACCCAACAAAGAGGAGATGTCATCAACAAGTGTAAATCAGCCCCAACATGAACAAACTCGATCCAACAAATGAGTATGACCTCTCTATGGAAATATCTCATCCTCTATACTAAACAATTCACCCAACATATCAAGAAATCGACCCTTTCAAACAAGAAATTGTCGCAAATGGTAACTCAACCCCCAATCAAAGAGAACATTGCCCATAATCATCACAAATGCAACCTCAAGGTAACTCGACCTCCACAAACCCAAATAGACCTATGTAATCAAGAAATTAGATGCTAAAAGATGAAATAATTAGACACGGTGAATCACAATGAAGAAATCTGAATGATCCCTTCTCTTCGATCGAATAGGGTGGATAATTTCACTACTGAACCCAATCCCAAACTTATCTAGGGTTTTTCATCCTAAGAGCCAAAGCCACAAGAGCTCTTTCAACTTTGTTTAAGAAAATAACAATTGCATAATGAGAGATGGCACCCTCATTCCTCTTTTATTTCCTTGTTCACCCTTTTTTGAGCCTTTTACCCTTTTTTCACTTAAGTGACTTTTTAATCTATCTTTAGTAAAATCACTTTATTAATTTTTAACCCTTTTACTCCAAAAAGTTATTTATTTAACCTTAAAGAATTTTTGGGCACTGAAAGTTACTTTTTATCCTCTTCACCATTTGGCACTCTTCATCCTAGTTCCAACGAGCTACTACACCAAGGTACCCCTCTTAGATAAATTATTAAAATGATGAACTTAGTGAAATCCATTAAATAATGTTCATTAATACTCCCAAATCATGGGAACGATCGAAATGCAACGAAATCGAAATATGATTGTTGAAGTGTGATCTCGATGATGAAATATGATAAGAGGACCTCTAAAAGAATCATATAGCTCCTCTAAACCACTTGAGCTCATTGTTAACCTCAAATTACCCTTTTGGTCAGGATGACACAATCCCAAAAGGTCATCTACAACTGCAGAGCAATGGAATCCAAAAATGGGGACATTACACCTTGTCCCTAAGAGAACCAAGCATTAGATTCAAGATATTGTGCAAGGAATTAGACTTGCAGTAATATTTTTTTATTTGGTTGGGAGTAGGTACAAACACATCAACTTTAGTCCTATCCTCTATTGCATTGACCTTCAAGTCCTATTATCACACGAGTTGTAGGTTGGGCAAAGCCCGACTTGAACCACAATATGGTGACAACTAAGATAACACCTACCCACTGTCACCTTAGATAGGTATTCCCATAACTTTAGAGATGAAGTAATCACCTTAGGGGGGGAATATCAGTGAACCTAGGGGAAATGAGATTGAAGATGAAGATATGATGAAGTGTCCGCTTATAGGTCAATGATGGAAGGTATGAATGGCTTGAAAAGAGTCTCATAGATGGTAGGAGATGTGCCACAGTATAGAAGACCTGCCAAGAAGTGATCGTACCTGCCCAAGACACAAGGAAAACATAGATAAAAGCCCAATAATATGTTGGACAAGCAAGTTAATCTTTCTGTCCCAAATTTCAGAAATAAACAATAATATGTATTAGCAACAAAGAGTAATAAGATTTGCAAATAAAGTTGCTAAAAGTCTAGTTAAGGATGCAAGAGACAAGCTAGCAATGACTAATTTAACTCAAGTATTGATACATGAAACTTTAGCAATAAGATAAGGCTGCCATACAAACGTACTGCAGAGATAATTATCAGCCTTATGGCTGTAGCAAACAAGTTATTGCAGAAAAAAAATCAACCAACAAAACTTGCCAACAATCCACCCAAAAAGTGTGTTGAGACTAGTAGAGGATAGGGGCAAACTTTTAACAACTTATGACGATTGGTTTGTAAGTAATTAAGAGATTTGTATTAGGGTTTCTGCAGCCCTAATGGCTGTAGATCAAATGTTATAACATCAACAAGAAGCACTTATCAAAATGAGATGTGATATTGGCTCAACCAAGCATATAGAGTATAGAATTGATTCCAATTTAGGCAATCTCAAAATCCCAAGTTTTGACATTAACCAATGCATGATTTTATTTCTCCAATGCAATTAGATTTAGTTCCTATAACTATTGGATTATGGAGTCAGTAAATAAAAGAGCTAGCAATTATATTCCCTTGGGGGTGTAATCCCTTTTATTCCCCAAGGCAAGAAAGACTAACTAGGAAGTACTAGGAGGGTCTAAACCCTTTTACTTCTCTTAGTAAAACCTTATGCAACAAATTATTCCAAGAAAAAAGTGATGGATATGGTGGGGTTGTAAACCCTTATACTTTGCAAGAAGTCTAGAAAATTACACTTGTAACCAAGCAATGAAGCAACAATACGATAAATTCCTTACCTAGTCCAAGCAACAACAAGATAACCTTCGTTTACCAAGATAATACACCACAAATGCAAGAGAATAAATCCAAGAGAGGTAGTGCACTACTTCTTCCACCAAAAGCCAAAAGAAACCATAACAATAGAACAAGAGATAGATATTTCCCAAAGAGGGTGAAAATTTCAATCACGAGTCTTCTCACAATGGGAGAGTTATATCCAAATGAGATACAAATGATCTCTATTTATACAAAATGTTCTAAACATAGCTTGTCCACAAAAGTTAGGGTAAAACACAATATAAGGGGTCAACAACCCTTATATTTCCCCTTTACATAAAATAATACTTTTTTAATTCATAATTTGCACATAAAGTAAACCCTAAAGTAAGACGTCACCCTTCTAGGGTGACGTTTTGGTACTTTTTCAAGTCATTGGAGTAGGAGATGATTGTGCTAGGCATCCAAAGGCCAAGTGTCTTCAATCCATGCCTTTCTTTCATGGTCCAAGGTTTTTTTCCTCCAAAACGTGACAAGTGTCCTCAACCACCACCAAAACCCTATCTCTAATGTGACGTCAAGCCCTCAAGGGTGACATTTTGGCCTCCTTAGGAAAGTCGTTTGGGTGGTAGGGGCTAGGTTAGGTCCTCCACGATGTCTTCTAGGCCTCTGAAGGCATGCCTTCATCATCCGACACATGGGCCCTTAACATCCAACATGTGGTCTTCAAGCCCCATGGAAGCTAGGCTTGTTCTTCCAAAACTGTCTATTAGGTGGGTTCTACAAAGACAAGTGGATATTCCCTCCAAGGATATCAAGTTAAATGCATCATGATAAGTAAATCAAATCAATAAAAGAGCCATCTATGCATGTACATCCAAACCACCTCATCAAACTAAACCAATGCTAAAAAACCCTATGCAATTTTCCAAGTTTAGGTATGGGAGGGTTGACAAAATGACCTATTGGGTGAATCATACCTCAATTTTAGGGGTGTTTCCCAAGGGGACCTCCTTATAAGTCATGTGGATGAGGTGTCATGGATGGGAGGGAGACTTTTGGGCATGGGGTTCATGACATACAAGGGGTTTTAGTGTCAAATAGGGTGCGTTGCACCTTCGTTTTCAATGCACCCTTTTTCCAAGCCCATTTATTGCCTTTTATTATTTTAGGATGTTTCCAGGTTGAAGCCAGGGTGGCGCTTCTACCTATGAAATAAAATTTGTGCCCACCTTGACTCTACCCTAGTCACATCATGCTTCCCCAAGTTGAATACATGTGTGGGGCTTCTACATAAGCAATAAAAACAATGCCCACACATGCTCCACTTTGGTTGGCATTTGTTACTAGTCATTCTTTTACGGGTCCCATCAATTTCTTATGAGAGACATTTCATTATCCTCGAGATCCATGGGTGAGCATCTATAATATTAATGATTGGATTTTATCTTTTTCTAGCTACAAGCCTCTGGGACTTCAACCCCTTCTTTCCATGAAATGAGGGAGAACTCCTTCTTGGGTCAATACATCCGAAAATCCAAAAAGGTAAGGAGATGAGGGGATGTAGTGTGGAAAGTGACAAGTATGGTCAAGAGTGGCACAATGAATTGTCAAAAGGGCCTCCCGATATCATACCTATCCCTAAGGGTAACCCACTTACTAGGGCGCAATGTCAACCACCAAAGTGAAACAGGGCAAAGATCATAATGTCCAAGCAAACGTCACATAATCAAAAGCAATAATAAATGCAACAAACTCAAATGCCTCAAATATTGAAATGACACTCACCATAATACCTAACTTGTACCTCATGGAGCAAGACCTAATGTCTTCTGGAGGATATTTTATGTGGTGGATACTATCGTGATGAACCTGGAGCTATGGTGGTGAGGTGGGTCTTTCTCTGTGTAAGTGGACATTGCTATTCAAACTATCTCTCGATACTTCATGTTTGTAACCTGAGGGCCTTGAGACATCATCTCCTTAGTTATCCCTAGAAGTTGGGTATAACAAGTCCAATATGTATTCGATCTTGGAAATTTGATCCTTGCAACTAGTGCTTGAAGATGCACCTTTCCCAATGAGTGGACTTGAGCTAGTTTTATATAGTAAGCAATATTGGATAATTCAGACAGTGCATGCTTTAAGACCTCATCATGTGGTGCACTATGATTGGTCTAATAATCTTATGATCCAACAATGCCTCCAGATTGCATCTAAGCAAAAAATCCTCTTCAAAATACAGTTTGCAACCACTTGGAACCAATGCCACCACACCATCTCTGAGCTCATTTCCCAAATGCCAAAATGGTGGGTAACATGCCACCCTTTGAATAACTCTTCTATAAAAAATGATGGTCATTGGAGGCCTTATGGATAGAACATTTCTAAAATTTCCCCTCCATCTCTTCCAATATAGCATCGATGACAAAAGCAAGGGTGCTTCAAGCTAGGGTACCTTCTCCAAGGATGACGAGTAGCAGTAGTTTTTCTTTAAAATGTACCAGATCCACATGCATATGATATTTGATTGTGTCTTCCAAAAATTCTGCTACAACCATCAACTCTGCCCCTGAATCTGCTACAGGAAAATATAAAGGGTGCTAGGAACATACCAAGGGAGTTTTCCTTTGATCACATAGGGTTGGTGCCACATTAGAAGTATAAAAAAACAATGTTTAGGAAAATGTTTTGACATATGTGCCACAACAAAAAAACCTCAATATCTCATATAAATAGGCATCCCAAGTGTATTCTTCATTCCTGTAGCCTCCACTAAAAAAAACATATTCAGGTCAAAAGTTCTACCATTGCCATGTTTCCTACACACTTCACTTCTGATTTTTTCATAAACAAGAGGCATTTGTGTTCTATTACGGATTTGAAAAGAACCTTGAATTCTAATTTTTTGATTGGTTTCATCCATGGTTAAAGCTACAACAACCCCCAATACATCTAACAAAGTTGCATATGAGATATAGCACCGCTTGTTTCGTAAGGTTGACAGATGAGGTCTTGAAGAAGAATTACATTCTTGCTTCTTTAGACCATGTCCTTTTTTACTTTTCTTTGGATATTGAGATTTATGGTTTTTTGTAATAGAAATCGACACAATATGCCACTGTCTTGTGCTCTGGAAATAATGCAACTTTACTAGAAAAAATGTGAATATAAATTTTTTTACCCAAAATAATTCCTTCTCTTCAGATGTCCAGGGGTTCATCATTTTCCATTCTTTCTCAACAAATAAAAAGTCTTCCACCAACACGGTGTTTGTCAAAATTATGGAGAAGCGTATCCATTTTTCACCAAAGTCATTGCTAGCGTATTCAAGAAATCTCTATGGATGTTCAAATGAACATCTCATGTAAGCCTCCTTCCTAGAAAACCTTGTTGTGATATTGGAATAAAAGTCAATTCACTAGGTAATGAAGATTATAATTGATAAGATGGAAGATACACACTACCAAATAATCCATCAATTTGATGGTACACCATGACGCTATAAAGGGGTTCCTCCATGCTACAAACCAATTTAGTGTGATGAAATGTAACGTCCTCATCGGCCCAAGCTGGACCACGGCACACAAACTCAAATTCTGTTGATCTGATATCAATCTATAACATCACCCAACTTACTATTAAACCATGCTACTCCAAAAATTCAGTGCACAGATTCTACTCTATACACTAGTCAATGCAATATTATTGAAGTAACATGCTCAACTCCAAGCTGAATCATGCCACCCAAAGTTTCCTGTCCTAAAAAAACTTATAACATTATAAGTAACTTGATGCCACTATGCACACCATATTACTAGGAACATAACTTCACTGCATGTGTAATCCACTTTAAACGTGCGATCATTACTGCATGCGCAACCAATCTGGAATCACATGCCAAATCTAATTTCCTCATGTGTGAGGTCTACTTACATGTGTGCACCAACAAATTCCAGTCTCTTGTGCACACACGCTACTTCCATACGTGCAAAACCCTTCAAACCTCTCCTCAAAGATTCATGACCATTATCATAAGGTTAACTTAACATGAAAAACTATCAACTCATGTCTACTCATGCACGACTACAATTACTAGCTATTGGCATCACACTTACATGTACAAGCAACATTAAACATGATAAAAATTACTTATATGCAACAACATACAAGAATTAAACCCATAATAAACATAGATGATTAAGCACACAATAAATAAGACAAGCACGCAAAGACACTTATATTTTATGAAAAGTGACCAACTGCATGCAAGAATCAGATGTTCCTCCTGGCCATAAAATTTGTTGTTCATAAGCTTTCAGCAACAGGTCCCCCTGAGCTGGGACTTGACTCCACCAATGTAAGAGGGTTCCTAATGATAGGATAAGGTTTGATACTCAACAAAATTTCTCATTCCAAGGTGCCACTGCTGCAACTAGTATACAATATCTCATTCCCCATGCACCTGTTCCACCTAATGAAGTGTGCCCCTTCTCTTCTCAATAGGCCTTCGGCTGCCCCACTTCCCTCCCAATGTTCCATAAACAGGGTGAACAAGAAGTCTCAGAGCCCTAAAAATAATGCCCAATTCACCAGGGAACAATTCCAAGCAAAACTATCACCTGGAGAGAATGTTGACGGGCCTGACAACCCGCCTCTTCAAAAACAAAACTTTGGTTATAATACAAAAAAACCATTTACAATATTTTATCTATAGGTAAGGCAATAGTCATCCTCTCTCGGATGGTCTGACCCCCTTCTTCCCACGAGAAAAATGAATGATCATCCCCACAAAATAATCTAAGGCCAACAATATATATTACATGTCTTAAATTGGACACTTGTTACCTTCAAAAGTAGCTTTATCCACTTGGTGACTCATTCCCTTCCCTCAAGAACTTAGGATAAATAAATATCCATAAATTACACTTTTAAGAAATATTAATAAAATATTCCCTAGGACTTAAGTCCCCCCCTTTTTTCCTTTTTCGTTGGAGTTAACCTCCCATCTCGTTTCTTCTGATATGTCTGTGTAAAACAATGTTATATATTAATAACTTGAGAATGATTCCTATTTGTACCCTGACTCACCAGCCTCATAACCACACAAGCTCTCCGACCTCAATACACACACACCTATTTTTACATATGACATTGTTATTGATATGTAAAGTTATTCTACTCATGTAAGTGTACCTGAAACTGAACCTACTTCCTATGATTATCCAACACAAACATATGTGACCTATCATCATCCTCACCATAAAAATCAAAGGAATAAGAATCACGCTTTCAGATATTTGTAGAATAAATGTGAAAGTTAGAATTTTGAACCAATGTCGACTACCAAGATAGATTTCAGTTTGATTGATGGATGGTTCTGGAATCATTTGACCATATGTTTGAGGAATTCATATCATTGTGTATCCTTGATTGTACAAACACAAAATGTTCCTCTTACTTATTGATGATTTCCTTGGAAGTGTTCGACTGAGGATCGAACCAACATGATAGCTGACTAGAGTTTCAACTGAGTATTTGTTGACTAAATTTCAACTAGGTTGTCTATCAAATGGAATTTTTGACAAGAAATTTTGTTGCTACTTATTGATCCCTTAGAGGGGGAATACTCAAAATTGTTGATATGAAAACTCAACTAATGTCTTCTTGTTAACTCAATTGTTTCTTGTTCAATCGACTTAGATTTGTTGAGATTGACCAAACCATGTTCGAATGTTGTAAGAGATTCACTCCTACTTATGTTGGATACAAAGATTGATTATCTTTCATTATTTGTGATAGTGTTCAAACTTCTCCAGGAGTGTTGTTGTATCATTTTTGAGTAGTTTTTTTTCAGTCAAAACAAATTAAAGGGGGAAAGCTATGCGCTATGTAATTTTTCTTAATATAAAATTGAAGAAATTTTGAATGGAAGATTGTGCACCAGTCAACACACCCATGGTCATATGTTATAAATTGAGAAAAAATGATAAATCTCCAGAAGAAAATCAAACAATGTATAGGTCAATGATTAGAAGCTTACTGCTAGCAGGGAAAATCCCCCTATACTGGGTTGAGGTACAGGAAAAGCGCTGACTTCCCTTAAAAGATAGTTCTATTCCTAAGCTACGCAAAAACTATCTAAACTGAAAGACAAGAGAGAGGAAAGAATATTAGTAGGTTCAACTTTGGTCCTAATGTGTGGTGTAGACCTCTTTCATCTTTGTAGCTTCCTGAATTGTGGGTCTCATCCCAAAGCTGACCTGCAAAAGCTTAAAAAAAGAATACTACAAAATACAATCTCTACTTGTCAATTTCAATATTCAGATACAAGCATAGATGTGTTAATCAATAAAAACATAAAGACACAATGTATTGCGACAAGAAACAACTCTTTTATTCAATATGAAGATCAGAAATATTACAACCTTCTTATCGACAAATGCTTTGTGAACTATGTCTGGGCTCCTCTATTGTTGCTCCAAGTGCATCATTCCCATGCTTTCCTCTCACAACCAACTAATCTCTTGGGAAAAGGGAAAGGGTTGTATAAGGAGAAAGGGATGGAGGGGAATGCTGAGGCCAAATCTCAGAAATGGATGCAAAACTTGGGCTAAGAAGGGGAAGGGATTTTGGCAGAGTTTACTTGTTCTCTTGATTGTTCTTGTAAATGGGACCCCAAGACCTCTTTTTATATGATACAAAGATGGTTATTCGATTTGGGGACATACTACAATGGGTAAAATGGTTGGTAAACCCTCGATATCCCGTAAACTTCACCGAATTCCTAACAACTTTACATTTTTTGCAATTTTTGGAGGTAAATGCGGGCTAATTAGTATGCAGTTCGCATATGTACCCGATGTAAATGTATTGAACCTGAACATAATATATATAGATAGAAAATACTACACACATTTGTAGAGATAAATTGAGAAAGAAGAAGAAGGAGAGAAAGAATGGAAGAATTCTCATTAACCGTAATGAATAATGAATAATTTACACATGATATACTATGTCTAACTCAATGAATGGGCACTGGAGGAGAACCAATGTGACATAGTGGTGGTCTAGAGTGATCTGGACACACACCAATAGTTACAAGAGTGAGCTGCCACCTAGTCTAGTCTCTCAGTCAGTTACGGGAGTGAACTGGTAGCTAGTTGAGTTAACTAGTCAACGAGTCTTCAGTTAACTGACTGAAACATAGTGTAGTGAGGAGTAGATCAAGGAATCAAGGGTAATGTGATGGTCTGGTGATAAAACAAAGGATAATGCGCATTAACATGGTTATGATGCCAATGTTGCATGGCGGCAAAACCAATTCAACATCTAGACTCAACTCAACTAGTCAAACTGAAGTGTCAACTGAAGAGAATATTCTCTAGGTGGAATATTCTCCCCTAAAATATAGGAGATTGGATAATGAATAATAATGAATAATAAACAAGGAAAAACCTTAGGAAAAATAAATCCTAGGTGTGTGTGAAGTAACTCCAACACCCCCCCTAAACATCACTATCGTAAAAATAAAGAATGGGTCCCAACAACGAGGCCATGTTAGGTACCCAAATACAAAAGATACAATGAAAATAAAGTGAGGAAAGAGGGAAAAACTCATGGGAAAACCCCCCCTCAAGGTACAATGTATGTAAAAATAAGAATTGACAGTTGCTAGGCAATTTTGTCCTTCACTCCAAGACGAATTCACAGAGAATGGAACTTCTGCTCAGTGAAGGTCTTGGTGAAGATGTCTGCTATCTGTTCTATTGAAGGAGAGAACTATAGGTTGATGATCCCCTCATGTACTAAGTCTCAGATGTAGTGCATGTGGATATTGATGTGCTTTGTTCGCTGCCTCTAAAATGGATCTCTGTAGAAATTCATAGTGCTCTGGTTGTCACACCATATGACGATCGATCGATGAAACTGAATGCCCAACTCAGTGAGAAAATTTTGTAGCCACATAACCTGAATGGTTAGGTTAAATACCCCTCTGTACTCTTCCTTGGATGAAGATAGATAAATGTCAACTTGCTTCTTGCTCGACCAACAAATAGGCCCAGAACCAAGACTGAGTGAGTAACTAGATGTGGACTTGCGATCAATGCTATCGTCAACCCAGTTAGAATCAGTAAACACGATGATTTCTAATGTAGAGTCTATTGCATAATGAATCCCAAAGGTGATGGTGCCCTGTACATATCGAAGGATACACTTTGCAACCTTTCAATGTAGCTCATGCGACTCCTGCATGAACCTAGAAACTACGACAACTGCATAGGATAGGTCTGGTCTGGAGTGTGTGAGATACAACAAGCTTCCCACTAGCTGTCTGTATAGTGTGTTGTCAACCAGTGGAGTGTCCCCATCATCCTAAAGTTTGACTCATGATAGGAAAGGAGTCGAAGTAGAATTGAAGTTTGTCATGTGAAATATCTTAAGGAGATCTCGTGCATACTTGACCTGAGACATTTTGATGCTTGATGCATCCTGTCTGATATCGAGTCTAAGGAAGAAGTGTAGAGGACCCATGTGCGTCATCAAAAACATGTCATGTAGAATCCTCTTGACTACAACAATCGTTGATGTTGAGCAACCAGTGATCAACAAATCATCAACATACATAACTAAGAGTAAAAGTGAATCAACTGTCCTGAGCATGTAGACATTCGGGTTTTATTTACAACGTACAAAGTTTTTTGACAATAGGTAGGAGTTCATATTGGCATATCATGCCCTCAGATCCTGCTTGAGGCCATAAAGGGACTTCTTTAGTCGACAGACCAAAGTTGAGTCCTGCATAAATCCCTGGGAATGCTCCATATTGATCTCCTCAGAGAGATCACCATGAAGAAATAAATTCTTCACGTCCATCTAATGGGCTTCCTATCCCTTGGTTGTCGCAATGGAAAGTTCCAATCGTATGTAATCCATCTTCTCTAATGGAGTGAAGGTCTCATCATATTCAATACCATGCACTTGCTGAAAGGATTTGGCAACAAGCCTGGCTTTGTATCTGCTAATCTGTCCATCCACTGCACTCTTGGTCCTATAAACCCATCTGCATCTAAAAATTTTCCTTCCATAAGGAAGGGAAACCAGATCCCAAGTTTGGTTCTCAAGGAGGAAGTTGTACTCCTCCTGCATGGCAGATTCCCATAAGGGATTTCCAGCAGCCTCGCCATAATACTTTGCATATGAAGACTGAACCATGAAAATATGCTTGGAGGGAAATGGTTTAGTGGCAGTGAGTGCAATAGGAGGCTCCTTAGAATCAGATCGAGCCCTCCTAGTATCGGTTGGATCATCAACAAGATACTCTGCATCCTGAAGAATATTCTGTGCCCACTTGGGCCTCTCCTATGGCTTTGCAACTGCATCTGGATGCTCTGACTCTGCATTTGACTGTACTGACTTTGTATTTGAATCATCTAAGTCCTATGAATCATAAATCTTGTCTAAAGAAGAGTCAACATGTGCATGCTCATCATCTCGGACAGGTGGAAGAATGAAGGTGTTTGCATGCAGTTGCTGAGTTTCATGCGAGACACTTTCCTTGAATTGGAAACTTCACTCAATGATGAGTAAATCCGAGGAAATATCAATAAGTCTATATCCCTTCACACCGTCAGGGAATCCAACAAAGATACGTTCTATTCTCTATGGATCAAGTGCATTCCTCTTTTCAGAGGGAATCTGGGTCCATGCACGTGAACTGAAAATACAAAAGTGGGTCACTTCTGGTTTGAGGCTGCTCCAAGCCTCGTAGGGGGTATTACCCTTGATAGATCTATGGGTAGATTTTTTTTGAATCCCTGCCTCATGACAAAGATTCTAGATCTCATGATTGACATACTCTCCCTCATTATCAGTTTAGAGGACTTTGATTTTCTTTCCGGACTATGTCTCAACCGGGGCTTTGAAATCTTTGAGGTGTTGAAAGACCTCATATTTTTTTCTAAGAAAGTAAATCCATGTGAAACATGAAAAATCATCAAAAAAAATGAGAAAAAACCTCGCTTTGCTGATAGATGGATGCAGAAAAGGACCAATGAGGTCACTATGGATCATATCTAAAGGCGCGGAAGCTCTCTGAGACTTTCCTTTGTCAAATTTCTCTTGAGGGTGTTTTCCAAGAACACATCCCTCACATACTCCCTTGGAGAAATGAATTTCTGGTAGAACATCGACCAATATTTTCTTGCTAATCTATTTCATATAGATGAAATTCAAATGTCCAAAACTTTCGTGCCATATCCTACTACTTTCATCAGCATGGGTAAGCACTAAAGCAGAATCTGGTTCAATAAATTTAGAAAATGTATACAATATAGATTGATGATTTACCTCACTGGTAGAAACCCTGGAGTTGGTTTGCATGTCATGTCCACTGCATTTGGTGTGAATATGAATTTCTTTCCGATGCCAAAATTTTTCATCCGATACATGAAGAGAAGGTTGACGAAAATTTTGGGAACATGCAACACATTCTCGAAGCTTCTGTTGGTGAGTTCAATCCTTCCTTTGCCGGTAACTTCGATTGGAGAGTTGTCCCCCATAAAAATATGAGGACCTTTTCATGCATCCAATGAATAATAGACAAATTTTGTGGAATCCATGTGATGTGATGCTCCTGAATCTACGATCCAAGCATCAAGAGAGGAGTTGATGGCAATCAAGGCATGGCTAGAATTTCTTTTCTTGGGATTCTGATCTTCTGGCTTCTTCTTCTTGGCACCCTTGGGGATGCAATTTCCAAGGTTGTTTTGATGAAATATTTGAGACATTAGATCTATTTGTTTCTTCATGCATGTGGATTCTGGATGGAATCCTTTATGGAAGTATGAGCACTTCTTCCCTTTTCTTCCCTTTCCCCCTTTGGATCCAGAGGCATTGGTGAAGGGTTTTGTGTACCCTTCCTTCTTCAGATGTGCATGAGATTTCCTTTTGTATTTATATTTATATTTATGATATTTATGGCTTCCATATTACATAGTAAGTGCATGCGCCTTTGGGCCTTTTATTTTTCCCATGTTGATGAGCTTGGTTTGCTCTTGTGTCGGGGATTCGATAAAGTCCTCAAGAGAAGGCATATTCCAGGTGGCTCTAGAGGCGGATCCGATTGAATGGAATGTTGATATGAAGAAAAATAATTTAGGACCAAGTTTGGAGAGAATGGTGAGAACCATTTGTTTCTCCTCCTTAGATATATCAACCCCGCATGCTTTGAGTTGCAACAATAAATCCTTGAATTTTGTAAAGAAACATTTGACTATTGTCAAAATTTTTTGGATCCAATGTGAGAAATTCCACCTCCAAAATGTGTCCCCTCATCTCATACTATTTTCCAAAGAGCCCTTCCAAGGTGGTCTGGGCTTCATTGGGAGTCTTACAGGAATATATGTGAAAAAGGAGATCGAGAGAAATATGACTGCAAATTGTTCCGAATGCTTCATCCATTCGATTTAAGTAATTGGATTTTTCTATGGATGATGTTGGTTCTATATCTGTATTCAAGGTTAACCTATAAAATCCTTTGGTTCATATATGAATCATTATTCTCTCCTTCCATGAAAAGTAATTGTAAGGTGTAAGAATGAATTCTTTTAGGAAATCAATCTTTCCGTTGTCTTCAATGTTTTGTACCTGCAAATTATTTTGGTGTAGATTTTGTTTAGCAGTGCATTGGCCCTAATACCATGTAAATGTGTTGAAACTACATAGAATATATCTAGCTAGAAAATACTACACACATTTGCAGAGAGAAATTGAGAAAGAAGACGGAGATAAAGAATCGAATAATTCTCATTAACTGTAATGAATAATGAATAATTTACACATGATATACTCTGTATAACTCAATGAATGCGCACTGGAGGAGAACCAATGCACCATAGTAGTGGTCTATAGTGATCTGGACACACACCAACAGTTACGGGAGTGAACTTCCACCTAGTCTAGTCTCTTAGGTAGTTACGAAAGTGAACTACCACCTAGTCTAGTCTCTCAGGCAGTTACGGGAGTGAACTGCCACCTAGATGAGTTAACTAGTCAACCAGTCTTTAGTTAACTGAATGAAACAAAGTGTAGTGAGGAGTAGATCAAGAAATCAAGGGTAATGTGCCAGTCTGGTGATGAAACCAAGGCTAATGCGTATTAGCATGGTTATGATCCCAATGTTTCATGGTGACAAAACCAATGCAACATCTAGAGTCAACTCAACTAGTCAAACTGAAGTGTCAACTGAAGAGAATATTCTCCAGGTGGAATATTCTCCTCTAAAATATAGAAGACTGGATAATGACTAATAAAAAAGGAAAAACCTTAGGAAAAAGAAATCCTAGGTGTGTGTGAAGTAACTCCAACACGCGGGCTAACTATTATGCAAAACACATGTGTATGTGGTCTATCAATTCAACATGACACATACATGTTCCAAAAAATGTTTTTTTAAGAAGAAGCCTCAACAATATTTTGGCAAAACATGTAAGTGGAAAGGCCATTTCCATGTATGCATAGGTAAGGCATTTTTGGACTATAACACTTACTATATGTGACAACATCAAGACCAAACATTTTGCAAGAATTACTATTGGTTGCATGATTTCAAGAGGCACTAAAATAAAATCATGTACCAACAGTAAAATTATTTCCATAATTAAGCGAAGGGATCGAGGAGATTTCTCATTAAATCGCATTAAATCATAATTTGTGGAAGATTATATTATCTCTCCCAAGCGCTCATTTTGAATATTTTATGGATTAAAAGAACAGTCTCGTCAACTTATGGAAACAACGACTCGACACCAATTCTACGGAGACACTTTGAACACTTTTGGACAAGAGGACCAGAACTTTCAGTGGTCTAAATCCTACTCTTACTATTCATCTCCGTCTACTCAGAAGGAAGTAATCTGGACCTCCAGAATTGCTCGTGCAGGTTGTGTTCCTGAGGTTTTCGACATCAAGGAATTGGTCGGCTGGTGTGCTGAGAAATATATACAAAGTCAGTGGGTAATTCAACTCCAGGACCATTCTCCTGTCTCTCTGTCACCTTAAGTATTCCGTAAAATGTTGAAGCTCCCAGAACCAACACTCACCTTCAAAGGTGAAGATTGCAGGGACTTCTTGAGAAATCACAACAACGGCCTCGACCTCCTACCTGAATTCTTGGAGAATCCCACAGCCATCCCTGAAGATATTACCAGGTTACAAGTTAATTTGTTCAAAAACTCTTTCGGGAAATTGCCTGTTTATTCACCAGAGTGACTGGCCAAGAAAATACCACCAACATTTCCCACATGAGTCTTTATATATGATATTTTATTGTTAAGGAGCAGACCATTTTCAATGGGGAAAGTTGATTTCCATTGAAATATCTTCCCAATTGTCTCAGTATAAAAAGGATAAGAAATTATTTATGTCCTCTTATTTTGTTTTTGCGATAGCACATTGCTATCAATTTCCTAAATTGTCTGTATGCAAGAAGGTGAATTTGATCCATTGACTTTTTGGTACCAAGCGTTATGGAGGCACAAAGCTTCCCTGCATTTTTATGAAGTTTTCAACGACCTTGTCTCAATTTTTAAAGGATTGTTTTTTGGAAAAGATACCCCAAGAATATATTCCCACACAAGAAAATTCCTGGATAAAAAGGGGACTTTGGAGCAAATGGACAACTACAATGTTATTAGGATTTTCTGCTCTGAAGAAAATCCCTCGTTTCTTCCATGCCATTTATCTGACATAATGTTTATTACAAAAGTTGCAAGGCAATATCATTTCTAGCTACACTTTTTTTTATGAAAAATGAAAAAAATAGTTCATATCATTGCCTTGGAGAATCGGGGATTTTATATTTAGAAATATAAACAAGATTGATGAATTTGTGAACCATTTCCATAATATAAATTTGAAATATGTTGAGAAAGTAAAAGGGTTTGACCCTAACGATATTTTCATAGAACAGATAATGGAAGTAGGATTTAATAACTCATTTATCCATACTATCCTGAATGAAAGAGAAGATAATGGCTTACATAGTCCTACTCACACTGCTGACGACTTGGAGATGGTAGTCAATACCAATGAATTTTACAAACAGAAAGGAAAAGGTCCCAAAAAGAAGAGTGCCCAATCCCCAACTGTTACTCCCAAGACTAAAACAACTTAGAGCAGTGCTCCAATGGCCCACCCATCTAAGAAAGTAATCAACGATAGTTCTAGTGGAGGAGGAGACAAGAACTCCCCTCCAGGAAAAATTGAAATCTCACATAAACTTCCTCTCAGGAAGAAGAGGAAGAATATTGTACAAGAGGAAGAACAACAACACATCGAAAGTGACATCAATAGTTTCTCCCTTGAAGATATGGAGCTCGAGGTTGACATTGAGAAAGTATTTCCTAACATTGATTAGCTAGGAGGCATGACCCACCAGAATCAAAGTGTTGTCTTGGACACCGAATCTAAAAAAATGATTATTGAAAAAAGAGATGTGAAGAATAATAAAGGGAAATCTCGTTCTAAGGTTGACCTGAAGAATATGTGGCCTTCCCAAATTTCAAAAATTCACAGAGAAATTGGAAACATTATAGACGACTTCATTGGCAGTATCGAAGAGGAAAATATGAGATTGAGAGAAAGGATCAAGGAATTGGAAGACACTTTAATGGATCTTCCACTTCTTGCCAGTCCTTTAACAATAGTTGGACCTGCCACACCCGCTGCCAAATTAAAGGGATCTTCAAGCCTTATTACATCATCTAGAAGCTATGTGGAGAAAAATATTAAGAAAAGAATGGATTTGATAACAAAGGCTTGGGAAACCTCAAAAAATTTTGTTTATTTTGGATCGAGGGAACATGCCTTCCACGAATATTTGCAGGATGACCTAAATAATGAACAAGGTTTTTACCTTGATTTTGTGACACCCTTTGGAAACAAAGTTTCCAACATGAAAAAAATAAAGAGGAGACAAGAAGATATTCCCTCTCCAAGTCGGATAAAGCAGTTGAATGTCTGTTGGAAAGAAAAAATAAAGAACTTGAATGATATCGTCCATGCCTGTAGCCAAGCCATATCTAGAAGGGAAGAACTATTCAAAAGGCTCACAGAGGTAGACTTAGTCAGGAGTACTAATGAAGTATTGATCCCAAACTGATTCTCAACTCAATATTCCTCTCAAAACAACGGTTCAAAGAACAAGTTGAGATTTTCAAGGGGTTTTCAATTGAAAAATTCTATGGTATAATTGAATATGATGAGGATGTCATAGATAATTGGCTAGTGAACTACTCTGTAAAGAATCAATACATTGAATATGCATTACATGGAATTTCCTTTGATCTAAGAGACTTGGAGGGCGAGTTGTTCAACATCAAAATCCGGCATGAAATCAATGTGGCACCAATGAAGACTTACATCGAAGAATGGTTCAAGAAAGCCATCGACCAATTAACCAATGAGAGGAAAGAATAAGTTGAGACAGTTCCTATTTTTGGAGCCGCCCTTGAATCTATTATAACCCTTAACAATTTTCATTTTTTTGATACTTGAGTTCTAAAGATGGCCTTTTGATTTTTCCTCCCTCGAGATTTTGAGAAATCCTACAACCTGGTCAAATAAGCAGCAATACTTTTTCTCCTCTTAAAACAAATCCACTTTCGTAATAACGATCTGATCTTTTGCTTTATTTCGGGATCTCGCAAGTCGGATACCTTAATTTTTGATTTCTCACGTCCCAAGTCGCGAAACGTCGAGCTCATGTTAAGTTTTCACTCTAGACAGTAATCAGAGTAAAGTTTTTTAACTCAACGATTAGACATCGTCGGGGTTTCGCGCCTCGACGTTCGTCAAACTTAAATGTTTTTCCTCACAATCCCGAGAACCAAGGACATGAGGCACTTGTGGGTTAACCCTGGTCAAAAACTAAAAGAAAAAAGTTAACCATAGTTAAAATGGGTTTCGGCGCTTTGTCCCTCGGCGTTTTCTTTTCGAAAATCATGATGTCTAAAACTCCGACTCACGAAACCACGATGTGATTATAGTATGATTAATTAGTCACCTAATCCAAGTTTTCTTAATCCTAATTAAGTCTTAATTGTCGATATCTCGCAGTTTCGTGACTCGGCATACTAATCTCCCAAAATTTTATCTTCGAAGTTCCGAGTCGCGATACTGCGAGTAAAATGATTAGGAAATTAATCATGTTTTAAATCACGATTATCTTTTAAATCAAAATCGGTACTTGCAGTCTCACGAGTTGAAAACTTAAAATGTTAAAGGGAATTTCCCGATGCAGCGAAAAGCGAGAAGATTTTTTAACGTCGCTATATTTTGAATATTTTAAAATATAATGAGATAGGTCTCGCGCATCGAGGCTTGCACATTTCCCGAGGTAACTTTTCTCTTTTCATAATCCGACTGACTGTCAAACCGCCAAACGTTTATGATATTTATGAAGAATTAGGGTGAATCTATGAATAAATAAGATCGGATTTTTACGCAATCAATTTGTTGTTAATTGCAATTGGACATACTTATTACGGAGAGTACAGAAGTTTCAAATATATATGGGAGTCTCATTTTGTTAGAATGAAAACTTTTTTCATAAGAAAGCAGAGCTCGTCATTTTTCGAGTGAATTAACTTCTGCATGTATACGCAGGTTTATCGCAGAAGAGCGAAAACAAAAGCTTCAGTCATGGCTCCATGGAAAGCGACGAAGGAAAATGTCGAAGTTACAAGTCAGGGCTCAGACAATGTCTTCGATACTTCACCCTGAAGTATCAAATCAATTCCCGACTGGTCGCATGTGTCCAATGTTCTGCAGGCAGAATTAGTTTATTACTCAGATGATTCTGACGACAACGAAAGAGACGATTTACACACCAAGTATAAGATAGTCGTCTAGTCAGGGATGCACAGAATAGCAACCAGGCCCCGATTTCTTCCTTACTATGACATGATCCACTGGGCTTTGGATCACGTAGACCTGCCTACCAGAACAATTATGAACAGTCAGCGAGTGACTATCGGAACTTTCCGGCCCGAGCATTTACAAAGCATGTATAAGATGCCTTCCACATCTGAATATACATATGGTGCGGATTTCTTGGAAGAATTCAAGGAAAAAGAGTGCGTTCAATATGAAAAAACCATGCTGGGTTTGATCAAAGACTGGGTTTCGCAGGCCGCGAAATTCAGGGCAAATGAGCAGGGCGTCTATTCTATTTCTTCGTTGGAACCACAGTACAAGTATGTGGCCATGATGACATGTCGACTGTTCAGGCGAGAAGACACCGCGCATTTCTATATCTCTTGGGTGCCTCTCATGTTTCGGGTTGTTGAAGGTTTCTCATTCAATTGGGCAAAGATGCTCTCAGACAGCCTGGCCAACAGGGTCATTGAGTATCGGGAGAAAAAAGTAGAAGGGAAACCGTCAGCGTTTTACATGTCGGCATATATCATGGATGCGATATGTTCCATGATGCCTTTCCCCTTGATGAATTGGGCTTGGACTCCAACTCAAGAAAAACTAGTGCACGAATACCATGATAAATTATGGGAAAATAAAGCAGGAAAGTTCCCATATGAGATTTTCAATTGGGTGATGGTGCCCCTGCACACCACTATTTTTGGTCACCCGCCACCTCTCATATCGGATAGCGTTTCAACAGGTCTGAGTGGAATTGCAGATTGGTATGTAGAAGCAGCGTTCTCATACATCATAGTTTTCGGGGCTTCTATTCCCCCTCATGTGCTACATTTGTTCATTCCCGATAAACTAGCTTGTCGAGAGGTTGCATGGCAAACAGTAATCGGGGGCGTAAGCAAGGAACTCAAGGGCTATTCAAAGAAGGTATGGCCTTCTTTTCCCATTCGAATAAATTCATATTCTTTATTAGATTTTGGGCATTCCAAAGCCGAGGCTGCTGCCCTGGAGGACCTAAAGTTGGCCTCCATTGAGATTAAAAAACATGATCCACAGAAAATTGTGAGCAATCATCTAGCTCATGTTGGGCTTAAAAGATTCGAACATGAGAATTCCCCCTTGGACGACATTTTTCGAGGAGCGAAATCTTATGAAGAAGTGTTAGCCCGGATCCAATCGCTAGCACCCGAAGACACAACAGCTGTGTTAAAATTCCAGGAGCATAGGTGAATATGTCTTCCCACTGTGTTGGGAGGTTTGGCCATTTCCGAGACAAAACATAAAAATGATGAAGATTCTACAGAGGTAATATCTATCCCTGGACAACAGGTGGAAGAGGAGCAAACGAGTAATCCCGAAACAAAAGAGAAGACTCCAAACCATCCAAGAAAACAGAGTTAGGAGGCTGAGGGAAAAACTCCAGACCCTCCAAGCAAATAGAGTTCAGAGGCTGAGGGAAAAACTCCAGACCCTCCAAGCAAATAGATTTCGGAGGCTGAAGGAAAAACTCCAGACCCACCGAGAAAGAAGATAGCAGAGACTGAAAAAGAAACTCCAAACACTCCAAAAGAATAGAACCCTGTCAATACTCCCAAAGAATCAACAAAGCAAATAGGAAAACCCATCACCTCTGTCACACCCTTGCAGTCGGCACAGGGAGATGTTAGCGAGGGATGGATATTTGGTGAAGAACTGAGGCCTATAAAGGCAGAGGAACTCACTCCTAATGAGTTCTTTTTTGACAAAAAGAGAAAAGCTGTAGTGAAGAGAGAATTTTATCAAGAGGGAGAGTCCACTGTTAAAAAATACAAAATCATGACAGATGGTAAGAACAAGAAAAGTGACCAGCTTGCTACCGAAATCGCTGGAACATTGGGGGCCTACGCTTCGGGGAACCAATTCTTGGTCGGGCAGATGAATCACCAATTAAAAAGAAAGAATCGCCTCATCAGGACCCTTGAGGCCAGGTTGGCTACAACCACAAAAAATGCCAAGGGCCAGGCCAACATAGAGATGGAACAGGCTAGATTGGCTGATAAAAATGAGATAGAAATGCTCAAAGTCAAGCTGGAGCAAGCACATTCAGTGATCCGACATGGTCGGGTGCAGGTTGGTCAGCAGAGGAATATGATCACAGAGCTACAGACTCAGTTAGAGGTCGCTGAAAGCAGGGTGATCGACGCAGAGGGGTTTAAATCCCGAGCAATCGATATTCGGAGCAGGATCTCTTTTGTACAACATAATCTGCTAGACAAAGTTGGAGTGATTCGAGAAGATTGCCTGTTGATGCATCAGATTTCCGAGAATCTGACCGTTAGAGAAAAGAAAGCCGAAGTTGCTCGGGTCGCCTTTCAAGAGGCGGTAATAGCTACTAACAACAGATTTTCTGCAGGTTTTCCCGGACTCACCATTGCTGAACAAACTAGAGGTAACATTCTGTTAAAAGATTGAGAACATAATATTACCTTAAGCAAGGAACAGACACAAAAAGTGACAAAATCATTAGAAGAAGCCTTCAATACTATTGATGGTGAGCTGTTAGGAATGGAGAGTGGAGGTGACTCAGAAACGTTAAGGCAAATGAATGTAGATCAGATTTCCCTAGACCTGAAAGAGAAGAATGAAAGAGATTCGGCGGATATCTCTAAGATGGACAGGGTGCACTTGGCACATATTGACAAACACTTAATTCAACCTAGTGCACAACTAAGTGCCCTTGACATCGTTGATGCACAGATAGGGGATAATCTGCCTCAGTTAGCCCGAGAGTGCTATTTCACCGAGGCCAACTGTCAAGCGGAACCTTCGCAACTTGTGTCCCAATTTGTGGAAAAATGTATCATGTGCACCGAATCCGCGCAAAGACAAGCACCTGGCGCTATTTGAAAATCGAGTTGGAGAAAAGAGAGTGATTTCGCTCTTTTCGGTTGTAACTAAATTTGTGAAACAGTTGAGTTTCTAAACTGATCTTCCAAGTTGTATAAATATATCACTAAAAGAAGAAGAAAAGGCTGGACCTTTTTGGTATCGATTGTAATAGAGTTTCGCATTTGAAGAAGTTGATATACAAGAAATTTGAAGATTCTCGATTCCATCCAGACTGTATTATCAAGTTTGCTTCTTTGTACTTCATGTTTCATTTCATTCCACTCATTCATGACTGATGTGCTTTGTTATAATTTAGTACGACCACTACTATAACAAAAGAATTCTGGTTTTCTGTCTCTGTCTATTGTCTTTCCTCTGGACCGGCTATCAGCGGGTGTAAGACCAATTCGCGTTTTCAGAATTCTACATTTATTCTTTGCTATGTCAGCTATTTTCTCACGAATTTCCTCTTCTGCTTATATGTGATTTTTCTTTTGACAGGAACCTCATGTTATACGCAGCTAAATGTTTCTCTTTCGCATCACACTTTTATATTAAATTAATACAGTCACGGGAAAGGGCCTTCTTTTGCAATCTTTATTTTGTTCAGAAAACGTAAAAATCTCTCTTTATTTCGACCAAATTGAAACAACACTAAAATATCTCTTTAAATTATTTCCTACGATTACCGTTCCTCAATGACTGTACCTGCAGCTACACAACCTAATATTGAACCCGGGCTATCTAATCAAACACATATTGCTTTAAATATTTTCGATACGATCCTTAAAACTGCTAACACCCGGGAAGAACTCGAACGTTCGTGGGCAGCCATTGAGCAAGATATAACTGCTCAAGAGCAGTTGGAAGCTAGACGACGAGAACGTAGAAATCTGCCCTAGTTTCCTATACCGAAGGTGACATTATCCTCATATTCATCTTTCACATACTTTCGGATGCCTTGACACTGTACGTTAAGCCTTAGTACAGACTCATGAACAACACCTATAACCGTTAAAGACAACGATAAAAGGAGATCAACAAGGAAACGAAACCAGGAGAGACCATCATAGTAAGTTTGCACTGATCATATCTTTCTTTCTTTATGAGTTCCTTCATCTAGTTATTCCACCTCTTTCACTAGAAAGGTCTAATTGAAGACTGATAACTTCTTATTTTCTTCTTTCTAGGTCTTGTTTTCCCACTTTCTCCCACCTTCCTCATTCTGCAATTTCACCTCTTGTATTTATTTACTTTATGGTCAGTGGAATCCCCAATCTTAGTCTTTAAGACAAACACATTTTAAATTTCAAAGAATATGTAATAAACTATATATTTTTTAGAAATTTCAAGACAACTACTTTGGGAACAATCTGGTCTGTACTTTGTAACCCTGTTTCCATAATATAAAGTACTTGAGGTTGATCTATCATTATATTTATTTGAGTTTCCGATGTTTACACTTTGTTAAAGTTCTCTTATGCATGCAGATCATCTTCTTTGTTATTTTTATATCATCAGAAATCTTAAGTTAAACTATGATGGATGTGAGTAAATTTTGCTTATTTTTCTTTAATGTTCAAAATGTTTGATTCCTGGTCCTTTCTCAGGAACCTTCTTTAAACAAAAACAAAACATTTTATTTCCTATTATTTTATATTTCTTTGATTTTATGACAAACTTCTACACAGGTCCAATATTCTGAAGACCCGAAGTCCCACAAAAATTTGAAGTAAAAGAGGAGTACCTCCTATATAAAAATGTAGGGGGATTTATGTCCTCGTGAGGTTTCCGTTTTGTTCCTGATGGATTCAAGCGTCAACATTTTTGGCGACCATACTAGGGAATGAATTGAAATCGGAAATCCGGTTTAGCATTTTGAAAAAAATATATGACTTTGCCCCAGGCTGATCTGCCCCTTTTGGAAGTTGGATTGAATAACCATCGAACCATATTACATCAATTATATAACTTGGTAATATCAACAGTCAAGACTCATGAATATTTGTAAAGTTCTTGGCAAACCTTGGTCCAGGAAGAAGAGAGAGAAATCCTTCGAAGACAGAGGAGGGAAGAGAGACATGACTGAAGAAATCAAAGGTTATATAGAGCAACACACGATCAATATTGAAGCTGGAATAATACAATGGACCCATTACAAGAATTAAAAGTAAGAAACTTTGTAATCCAAGAAGCCGAAGTCACGCGGATATGGGAGAAATAAATGAACAACCACGAGATGAGGAGAGGCAAGGAGGTGGAAGAGATGCTGCAAGAAATCAAGGAATCACAGGATTTGAAAACCGGAGGAGGGTAAGAGATTCCCCTCTAAATATTCTAGGTGAGCAACATGATCTTCCTATTCTCCCTAAGGGCACCTTGAAGGAATTTTCTGGAGACGGGGCAATTGATGAAAAAATACATCTTCATTTTTTTCTTGATGTTTGTGATTTTCACCGTGTTGAGTATGATGATGTCATGGTAAGTTTATTTATGCAAACCTTATAAGGAAGAACATATGAGTGGTATACGACATTACCTAGTAGATCGATTCACTCATTTAATGACCTCAAAGCCATGTTCCTGACTATGTTCGCCCCTCCAATTTCTTATCATACCCTTCTCACTGATTTCACCCAAATTGGTTTGAGGAAGAATGAAAGAATACAAGAATTTAATCTTAGGTTCAATAAAACCTTGAGTAATATTCTAGAAGATAAAATACCAAATGTCCCAGTTGTACTTGGTTTTTATAAAAATGTGATGCCCCCAAATGTGAAGTATGCTATCAAAAATTCCCAAATGGATACCTTGGAGGAGGCCATGACCAAAGCCATGGAGATGGAAGAAACTATGATAGAAACATGTGCCGAACCCAACATTATACTGGGAAAAGTACAAAGGAAGCTGGGAGGATTAAATATTGATAATCAAGGAGCTTCCAGTTCAAGAAAGAACGAAGAATTCAATCCAAGGCCGGCCCAAAACCAAACAATGGGAGGATGATTTTTCAAGGGAACCATACTAGATGTGAAGGTAGACCCTGTGGCGGAACAAGAAATCAAGAAGAGAATTGAAATTTCACAAATAAATAGAACTATCATGCAAATGCAGAATGAGATAACCATACTTAGAAGTGGGGATAGTTATGTGGCAAATCCAAGGATGTCGGTCCCAAAACAAAGAAGGAATCCTCCCCAAGAAAACAGAGTAAGGTTTGAAAACATGGATAACACCCAGAGTCCAAGGGTTCCCAGACAACCAACCCCCAATGCAACTATCCTGGACAATATATATGATGAGAAAATGATTGAGCAGGAAAATTATTACTCACCTGATGAAAGATCCAAAATTGTACAGATGGACAGGTGTGAAACATCCATGTATATATTTGAGGAAGGCAACAACGATCCCAAATCACAAGAAAATGTCTCCCAGATGACAAGATTTGTAAATAGACCCAAGAATAAAGACGACTCTGACAAAGAAAAAGAAAAAGAAAAAGAAAGTGAAAAAGGGACAAATGAGAAAGTGACGAATGGAAATGGAAATAAAAGGAAACACTTGACGTCAAACTCCACTTAGACGACATACAATGTCGTAGAGGACTTAATCAAATTAAGGATAAATTTTCCTTTTACAGAAGTGGTGAAGATTCCCCAACAAAGACAACATATTTTGAAATTATTGGAAGATCCATCTGAGAGAGCAGAAGCTGTTGTTACCAGTCCAAAACATAATCAAAGCCAGTCAAATACCAAGCTGATAGGTAAAATTCCCCGGTTTTACATTTCAATTGAAAATCACGATGTTGCACTACATAGTTGTTTAGTTGACACTGGTGCGAAAAATAATATCATGCCACTGGCAGTCATGGAGGCATTGGGCATGAGTTGCACCAAGTTTTATGAAACCAGTGAAATCATATATGCAATTGATTCTAGAAATGTGCCAGCTTATGGGGAGATCAAGGACTTTTACGCTTGGATTATGACAACTCCCCATATTATCAAAGTTTTTAATATTATTGTGGTAGACCTTCCAACGACATATGGAGTTGTCTTGGGAAGATATTGGACATCTATGATCGAGGGATATATAATAAATGACATAAGTTGTATTATGCTTCTAGGAAAAGAAGGAGTAATGATTAAAGTGCCCCGTGAACCCAGAAAACCATTTTCTTTCAAGAAGAAGGATAATGAATTGATGGAGGATTATATAGACGCCGAGATTGGAAACTATGATATCCTAGACATAGAGCATAATGAAAGCCTAGAGAAAATTCAAAATACAAAGAATCCAGAATGTATGTTTGAAGGTTATTGGAGGATTTCATTCAATGGTGCTTGTTTAAATTCTGGAAGCAGAGTTGGGATTGTTCTTATGAGCCCAAATAATTTTGTGCACCCGCATGCTATTAGGTTGGATTTTTCATGCACTAATAATGAGGTAGAATATGAAGCCTTGATTCAGGAGATGATCCTAGCACAAGAAATGAAAATATAACATCTAGTTGTAACCAACGACTCAGAGTTGATGATCAATCAAGTTACCCAGAGGTATAAAATAAAAAAGGAAATACTTAAGTTATATTTCAAAAGGGTTAATGAATTGATGGAATCTTTCAGTTCCTTCAACATTTCCTTCATTCCAAGGGACAAGAATCACAAAGCAGATGCATTGGCCTTGGCAGCTCCATTTTCAAACCCAAACAATATCCAAAGCAAAACGTCTTTCCAAGTAGAAAAAATGTTCTGACCATCCGTACCCGATAACATTGAATATTTGCAAGTGTTTGAGAATGATGAACAACTGAAAGTTTTTTGTTGAATGATGATGGTGATGAAAATGATCACACATCTGTTGTCCCTAAAGATTCTATACAATCATAATGTTTTTCACGAAATATGATCATGCTAATAATCTCCTTGAAGAAGTATCAATTTGAAAAGTGAAAGAGACAATTAAAGTCAATTTTCGAACCGACAGCTCCCCAAAATATGTCAACTTGGGAGTTGATTGCACCACCAAGGAAGTTGATCAGTTTGTTGCATTGTTTAAAGAATACAATGATGTATTCGCTTGGACCTATGATGATTTGAAAAATTATGATAAAACTATATTCCAACATATCATTCCTTTAAGGGAAGAAGCAAGCCTGTAAAGAAAAAAATAAGGATGATGAATCCCAAACTGAAACCTCTGATAAAGACTGAATTGGAGAAATTGAAAAAGGAAGGAACAATTTGTCACATCAGGCACTTTGACTAGATCTCAAATCCTGTGATCATAAGAAAGAATATTAGGGAAATCCAAATGTGTGTTGACTTTAGAGACCTTAACAAAGCAAGCATAACAGACAACTTTCCTTTACCTAATATGGAGTTCCTTCTCCAACAAGTTACTGGATCGGCCTGCATGTCCATGTTGGATGGTTTTTCTGGATACAACCAAGTCTTGGTGGCTGAGGAAGATAGGGAAAAGATGACATTTATCACTCCTTGGGAGACATATGCATATGATATAATTCCCTTTGGTTTGAATAACGATGGAGCTACATTCCATAGGGCCATGGATCATGCATTCATCGGGTTGATAGGAAAGTTTATGGCAGATTATTAGGATGACTTGACCGTGCATTCAAAGAAAAGGGGTGATCATATCCATCATTTGAGAAAGGTTTTTGAAAGATGTAGATTATATGGTGTCTCTCTAAATACAAATAAGTTCTTGTTTGTTGTAACTCAAGGCAAGTTGTTGGGCCACATTGTGTGCAAGGAATGGATTTACATAGATCCAGAAAGAGTTAAAGAAATAAATGATCTCAATCCTCCGAAATCCAAGAAGGGATTCCAATCATTTTTCGACAAGATCAACTTTGTGCAAAGGTTTGTTCCTGATTATGCAAGTATTGTAAAGCCAATCAATTTGTTGTTGAAAAAGGAGAAGAGGTTCGAATGGACAACAGATACTCAAGAGGCATTCAATAACATCAAAGGAGAAATCACTAAAATTGCAGTCCTTATTAGTCCATATTTTCAAAGGGATTTCATCATATATTCTTTTTCCACAGAGACCGTTGTTGCATCCGTTCTTACTTAGAAGAATACCAAAGGTGAAGAACTCCCAATCAATTTCATGAGAAAAACCCTACATGACTATGAATTGAGGTACTCCGAACTGGAAAAGCAATCTTTGGCTCTTGTAAAAGAAGTGGCACACTTCCAGACATACATATTGAAATCCCATGATATTTCTTATGTTCTCTCATCACTAAGAGATTTCTAATTAAATCACATTAAATCACAATTTATGGAAGATTATATTATCTCTCCCAAGCACTCATTTCAAATATTTTTTGCATAAAATAACACTCTCGTCAACTTATGGCAACAACAACTCGACATCAATTCTGCAAAGACACTTTGAAAACTTTTGGATGAGAGGATTAGAACTTTCAGTGGTCTAAATACTACTCTTACTATTCATCTCTGTCTGCTCAGAAGGAAGTAATATGGACCTCTGAAATTGCTCTTGCAGGCTTTGTTCCTGAGGTTTTCGACAACAAGGAATTGATTGTCTGGTGTGATGATAAATATATACCAAGTCAACGGGTAATTCAACTCCAGGACCATTCTCTCATCTCTCTGTTACCTCAAGTATTCCGTAAAATGTTTGTTATCACTGAAATTTTGTCTGCAAATGGTTACAAGAATTCAGCATCGCCAAATAGTTATGAGGTCACCCATGGACCAATAGTACCACAAAATCATTTCCAAAGGGTCAAAAACTATGCAACCAATGCTAAAATTAAAGGGCTCTATGACGACACAGGGAATGCGTGCACATGCGCGTAGCAAAAATGCAGGAATCGCGCACATGCACTTGATGCGCGACTATTGTGGAAAAAAGCTGCGCACCTGAGAAACAAAGCATTTATGAGAGTGTTCAGCCTCCCACCCACTTCTGGTTCAGCTTCCAAGTTGATTTGACACTCAAATATGGACTGGATTCGATTGGGTGGCTGGTCAAAGACCTAGAAATTCCCTAATTAGCTTGTTTACACACTACAAACCGGTTGCACAATACCTCAAAGGAATGCTATAAAAAGGCCATGGATGCACTTCATTTTACAAGGAATTTCATAGAAAAGTTATGCTGAAACTATTCTCTTGAAGAATCCTCTATTCTTGCCAAGATTATACTAGCATCATTGCATTGGGAAATCCATGTCATCCCTTGAGTGGATTTGTTTGGAGTTCTTTCACCATTTTTATTTTCAAAGTTGTAAGAAGAGCTTGTTTGTGGGGGTCCAAGAGCCCTCCCTTGGAGGAATAAGAGACCCATGGTCCTCTTTCTTCTTGATGTTTTCTTTCACTAATATCAACCTTACCATTGGTGACATGGGTCTTATTGTTTCTTTGGTTCTTATGTCCCTATGCTCATTAGTTTAGTTGTTATTTTATTTCTTAGTTTAATTATTAGATGTTCTTTTACGTTTCTTTCTCTAACCTTTTTCCTTGCAGCTGTCCTTCTTAGCAAACCCAACTAACCTTGCAAGCACCCCTATTTTTCTCACTAAGGTGACAAAAGAGGCGCAACAAATTGGCGATTCCGCTGGGGAAAGGTATCAATTTCCTCCCCCATTTGGGTTTTTCTAGCTCTTCTTTTGGTTTATTTAACTTGCAGGTGCATTAACCAGCCCAAGCTGACCTGATAAACATCCAATTCCAAGTTAAATTGGGAGAATTCCATCCAAAATTTTCATTCATGGACGTGTGTCACATGTGCATGGGTTTTTAGGCCCACATATGCACATCGTGCGCACATGCGCCTAAGTCACAGTTATGTTCTGTGCACCTGCACCCAAGAGTTCATTTCGAACTACACACATGCGCTCTGTGCGCCTCTGTCTCCACTGAGACCCGCACACCTGTGCAAAAATTACACATTGTAAGGTTTATTGTGAGTTGGGAAAGGCCATTAGCCTCCTTGGAAGTGATTTCATGCATGTTTTAAGCTGCACCACACGTAGTCCCCTCTTCATATAAAGGGATTAGTCAAAACACATAGGCACTTAGGGGGTTAAAATCATTATTTCCTCTTTTGCTTTCATTTCCACCACATGGATGGCTTGTTTTGACTAAAAATATAAGTTGGAAATCATTTGTAATCACATCTAACTTGCATTGGGACTAGAAGTTGGATAACAATCGCTTAGTATTCTCTTCTCTCGTGCCTCCAAGCGACCTTGAGAATCAGAAAAAGATTGAGGGACAATTTCATCTCCCTTAAGAAGATTAAAACCTTTAGGAGAGGACAACAACCCTTCTTGGGACTCCTCTTAGTTTATTTTTCAAACACATCTTAAAATTGTAACGGGCCCATACATGCCCACATGCTACAAAGATAGGATAGTGTTGAAATTTACTTTCTTAGATTAGATCACTAGGTAAGTTTAAAGGTTTTGTAACGGGCCGATACATGCCCACATGATCACAATCTAGGATAGTTTCAAATATTTTCTTAGATCAAATCACAATAGGGAGTTAAAGGAATAGTAATGGACCCACATGTCCACATGCTAGCTTCCTAGGGACTTTTGAATTACGCAAGGTTGTACCAAAAACACTTAGTTAATTAGGTAATCAACACTTGTAAGGACCAAGAAAAGTCCACATGCAGCGAGGTGACACCTAATTCATTAAAACATTGGAACACTTTCACTCATTCACACACAAAAGTCACTTATCACTCACATAGTTTTCTTCTCGAAACAAGGCGGTCAAAGTAAGTTTCCTCCAAAGGGATTTTGAAATGCCCCACCCTTTTCTTGATGAAACTATCCACTCCCATTTAATTTCAATGAGGTTGGTTCACACCCCCAATTTCTCAAACAACCACATCTAAATGTTTTCTAAAAACTCACTAAGTTTTCCTCCACAGGAGGTGCCAAAATATTTTTTTTGTCTAGGTAAGATTTCAGGGATAGGCATCCAAATAACTCCCCGTTATCTGGTTCTCTCATTATCAAAACAATAGAAGTTGTCAAATAGGGAACTGAAAATCCTCCAAGTCAAGTGTTCCTAACACCATTAGGCAGGGAGATACCTTTGAAGGGTTGAAGGCCGAGGTCCGGTTGTTCTATGAGTCCCCCCTTGAGGCACCCACCTCTTGGACGTGATCCAGCCCGTGACCCATTTCTTAGGCCGAAAATCTAAATGCCGCACTTTGACTGAGGTACCTAGTGACCAAATTTTAGGACATCTACCCAGGTGGAAATTGTGGGCTGCAATTGCACCTTGATCAGATTTTGTGTGGCTATTGGGAAATATCGCCAGGTCTTTCGGGATATTCCCCCTTTACCCCTCATTATAACTGATTATTTCATCCTTCACTAGTTTCTCTTCCAGTGACTTCAGACCCCATTGTTGAGTACTATTGGAAGGTCCAGTTCTATTTGAGAGGAAGGATGTTACGTCTTTTAGGACACGAGCATTTGTTTTCTTTGTTCCCCCACGCGGAAAAAACCCACTTATCCAGATGTATGCTTCTTTTAATTTATGTCTGATGCACTTCTGATTACATGTTGATTTAGCTATATATTGTGTAAAGTTCAGAAATTGAAACAAAGGCTCTTGATTCTTTATTACTCTCACCACCATTAACACACATTCACTTAGCTAGTTTGACATCATAGGGGACCCACAAAATCCCCGCCGTTCCAAATGCCTGCTAAACCTCCCTCCTAGCTTAGGGGGAGTACCTAGTCTTTCCAACTCATCGACACCACCTTCTCACACTCTAGTGAGTGCCATTGTCTTAGGATCAACTTTGCTTGGTTCCACCTTACTTGGGTCCACTTCCCAAGGTTCACCATCCAATCGCTCTTGTTTACACGGAATCGAGGGGCCAACTTCCTCTCCAAGAGGAAGTACCAACCCACCTAACCCCCCTCAAGGGTCAGGTTCACAGAACACTCACACCATGGCTGGAACTAATCCTACACCCACACTATTGATGCTGTATTTGGCCTCTCTTAACATACCAGATCTAATCAAACTCACCAATGATCCTATATTGCATGACCCCACATGGCCTGCAATGCCCACCAAACTATCTTCAAACATCCCCAAGTTTGAAGGAAAGGCAGGGGATGACCCTGCCAATCATGTCATGACTTTCCACCTATGGTGCTCTTCCAAAAGCATCATGGATGATTCCATTAGACTAAGATTTTTTCAACGCACACTCACTGGCCCATCAGCCAAATGGTATGTAGATGAAAAATCGAGGTCCCATGAGACTTTCGAGTCCTTAGCCAAAGCATTTTTGACCTTCTTCCAATTACCCATCCACCATGACAATGGTATGGAACTACTCTCTAATTTCAAACAAACCTCAGCCACACATATCGCTGATCACATTCATGAGTGGTGTAGGCGGCGTAGTTTATGTAAAGAATAAACCACCAAACAACAGTGTCTTGACTGGTTTCTTAGATCACTTGTATCTCTCCTCGGTAAAGATGTAGCTTCCACCTTCCCTCAATCAGAAGAAGAAGCCATCAGTAAGGCTCAACAATATGACCTCATATATTCACAATCAGGGTACTTATACACTGTACTTCCTGATCTCTCAAAACCAGTACCCTTTGGCCAAGACAAACCCGGGATGTCTCACTCAGCAGACAGACTGATTGGTAATACCACTCACCACGGTCCACAACCCCAACAGCCACCAATGTATGGTACACCTCAATATCCGCTGGCATATGGGGGCACCTCTTATTACCCCCCACCCCCTTATCAACAACCATACCCTGTTCCTATGCCTCCACCCATCACTGGGCTACCAACGACACCCCCCATACACCCACCTATTCAAACAAGTTCTGGTACCCCCTCTACCTCAACTCATAGTACTAGAGAAAGCGCAACACCTTCCTACGTACCTTACGGATCACAAATCCCACAGAATCCGTACTTTCCATTTCCTGGTCCCCCACAACCCATGGCTCCCTCACATCCTCACACTGGGGTGAACTTTGTTCAACCCTCTCCCGTTCAGCAATATCAACATTTCGAACAGTTGAATACGGAAAATCCAACCCACCCGTCGAATAATGCCAAAAATAAAGGGAGAAACAAGAGAAATAATAACCCAGGTCAAGGCAGGAATCAACCCCAGCAGAACCAACCTACTGAGGGCAACCAGAACCAAGGGAATCAGAACCCCCAAGGGGGAAATAAAAATAGGAGTCAAGGGAGAAATAACAATACTATTAAAACCAACTTTGCTTGTGCTCTTTGTGGTGAGTTCGGTCATTATACTCATCATTGCCCCCAAATCACTGAATTTAAACCACTGAAAGACTCCGGCAGTCTACCACATCCTCCAGAACTTCCTGCCCACAAAAAGCCCCACAACAATACGTGCAACAACCCCCATCGGCCATGCTATAGAATCCCATTCCACACCAAGGTGTGATGAAAACTCAACAAGAGATACAACCTACCCCACCACAGATGGGATAGTACCTCAATCCAAAAAATCCAGTAGATCGCACGATCCTCCTCACCAGTGAGGAATAAATTATTCTGCAAACACGCAATCATCAATACCATGTAACTGCTGAGTCTCCTCCCAGTCCCCTAGAAATAATCCCCGCACCACCGGTAACCCCATTGGTAATCCATCGCCCTAATGTGGAACCACCTCTTTGCATCCCTCGCATCCCATTGCATAGGAATGTCCACAACCCGTAGGCTAGGGCCGCTCATAATTACAGTTTGGTTGATGACTTAGCACAATCCTCGGCCGCCATGTCAGTCTTAGAGGTCCTTCAAAGTTGTCCCACTCAACGGAAATCATTACTTTCCACCTTGGGGGCAGTCAACCCCGCAGATACTCGCCTCATCACATTTGATCTCGACAACATAGAACCTCACCTCCCCACTCTAATCGCTTTTCAAATTCCAGTAAAAATTCAGAACATTACAGTCCATCGATGCATCATTGATGAAGGTGCATCCACATGCATTATTTCCAAAACAATATGGTAGAAACTGGGTTCCCTTGAACTCATACCATCTGCCATTACCTTAAGATATTATGACATACGACCATTGTCTCCTGAAGGACTCTTCCAAAATGTCCCCATAAAACTTGGGGGCAAGACCATTCTCATTGACATTGAGGTTATCGATGCCCCACTCGATTATAATATCTTGTTTGGTCGTAGCTACATGTATGCTATGAAGGCGGTTTCCTCGTCTATTTTTCAAACCATGATGTTCCCCCATAATGGGAAGATCATCACAATCGACTAAGTGTCGCATTACGAACCTAACCCCTCAACCAACATCGATAACATCCTCCCTCTCATCCACACAAGTCATGACGCATACCCCCTCATCAAAATGGGTCCCGAGATCTTCAAAGACCCATCATTGTTAGGAACTTACCATGGTACGCCCCCATTTCTTCATCCTTCCAATCAAGTATGCATCATATCATCCAACGGAACTGACATAGCGAATACCCTTCCCCCACGTGAGGCTTCTCTCATATATGACATCCCACTAGTCGTAGAGCTCCCCCCTCATGAGCCTCCCGCGAACTCGTCGACTCCACAAAGTCACGAGTCCACCCCTCCACAAGGCCATATCCTAGTTTGGGAAACAGTTCTCCAAGCCATCACTCAAATACCCTTCTTCTACCCCCCACCGAGCGTACAAGCCTTCCAAGTAGCAGCAACACTTACCCTCCCTAATATGGTATTAGCAATTCCAGTTTGGTATTTACATCCACCAGAGATGGTCCCTCGACCATCCCTCCCCCCCCAAACGAAAGGAATCCCAATGACGATTCCCATACTCACCCCCACTATACCCTCTACACCCCCACTCACTACCCTCCCTGCCACAGCTGGGGCAGGTGAAAGAAGAAGGAGCCCACAACTCCACTTCCCCCATGTGTCCAACCTCCTTGTGCACTATGTGAGAAATATGGACACCAAACCAACAACTGCCCATCTCTACTGGAGTGACGGAACTTGATTCCACTTAATCAAACTCCATCAACACTCGCCACTATAGAAAGTACTGCCGCTACCACCCCTCACTCCAGTAGTAAAGGGCTGCGAACCAAATTTGCTTGTGCTATATGTTCAGAATATGGCCATTATACCCACCATTGCCCGACACTGCCATGCTTTCGGCAAACATTAGCCGTAGTACGTCAAAGCTTCCAGAACGAGCCCAACCTAGCTACATCATCCCTCTCACAAATCACTGACATCCATTATGTAACAACTTCAGTCAATGAACGCATGATATTCCCTTGTTCTCTATGTGAATCCTTAGACCATTTTACATACCAATGTCCAATGATCATTGAATACAGGCAACGCCAAAGGTCTCTGATTCAAACCACGACACCTCCTACAAAATCAATGGTTGACCTTACCTTGTCACTAGATATTCTTCATATCATTTATACTGAACCTGAGACACTCCCGATGCCCCCATGGTTCTTGGATGACTTATCCGAGGATTCACCCCCAAATCCCCCTAATTCCCCCGTACATTTCCCTACGGAAAGTTTCCACCCAACTACCACTGGTACTCCTCAGTACTTAGATATTTGGTATATGTCAAGTGAACCATCACAATCTCATTGCATCATTCCCCCTGCTTCTTCTTCTCCCAAAGACAACCACATGGCGACAGTCACCGATATCACTCCATTAAACCCCTTGTATTCCCGCCAATTTCACTGAGACGAGGACATACTCGAGGAACTAAGCACCCCCGACTACCCATGGGATCCACTACACCATAGAGCACTTTTCTTTTCACAGGAAGCCATCACGCCTCCTACCCAAAACCCCATATACACAGTCTCTTCATTACAAAACAATGAGGCAGCTAAAAAATGCTCAAAAGCTACCTTTGATTGCCATGTCAACTTTCGCTCATTTCACGAAGGAGACCTCGTTCTTGCTTATGATATCTCTCACGATACCTTCGGTGATGATAAATTTGATTCCCTATGGCATGGCCCCGACATCATCCAACATTGCCTCACCAAAGGTGCCTACATCCTGGCCTCTCCCGAAGGCCTCTCTCTCAAAGAACCCATCAACAGGTTATACTTAAATAAATTTTATGCTTAAGCGTAGTCATTCCATCCCTCATGTCTAAACTATCATTTGTGCTATTGAAAAATGCCTCTTCCATTGGCCTACCACATTGGTTACACTGACGGTGCCAGCTATTGGACACAAAATATTGCTTCGGCAGCTTGGGCCCTCTACACCCCCTTTCACGAAATGCTCCACTCTAGTGGCATATGCTTGGGTCCAGCCACCAATAACCAAGCCGAGTACGCTGCCGTCATTGGCCTCCTCGCCGATGCACACCATCGTCGTATTCGTTACCTTAGTGTCTTCCTTGACTCCCAACTAGTCATCCTCCAACTCAACAATGTGTACTGCATCCATGATCCTTGCCTCTTTCGCAAATACCTTCAGGTTAGACTTTTATCTCGACATTTTGATTTCATTACATTTACACATATTCCAAGACAATTGAATCAAATTGCAGATAACTTAACTAATATTGTGTTAGACTGGCATATATCACATCAAGATACCTCTACGCATACATAACCATATCAAAAACCTGTCACAACATATATAGATTAGACATCATAAAAAAAAAAAACAACATGTAAACATCACATGATCTCAAAATGTATACTCATGTATATATAAGTCGGTCCATAGTGCCATACAAATGTTTACATACAAAAATACAAGTATCCGTAGGAAAGTGAAGCACCTCGGTACAAAATGGGCTCACCAACCTATATATAACAAAACTACAAACATACATAGAACAACACTCACGGTGCCTCTAGAGAACCACCTCCTGCCCCTCCTGCAGGCGGTGGTCCCCCAACCACTACTGGTCCCTCCGGAATGGGAGGTAACTGCCCAGTCATAGTAGCACTGGCTACTACTTCTCGTCTTACTATGACCCCCCACAGTGGCATAATACCCACACACTGCTCCAGGATACCCTCATCCTAGATGCACGACCACATGTCCTCAGACACGTCCTATAGCACTGCCTCCAAGCGGTGATGAATATCCTCAAAATATGCTCCAACATCAGCCGGAGGAGCATGTGATGGCCCGACACCTGGGTCATCAAACCGACATGTCCTCACTACTCTCTCTGCATCAGCTGGTCTCACCTCAGCGTCCTCACACCACTATCTCTCTCCTACTTGAAGCCCTCCCCGCGGCAGTCTCCCCGACTCCTAACGAGCTGGCTCTCTTGACAACTCCACCTCGTGCCCGTGAGGTGCAACATCTGCACATACAACCAACCAAATGATAGTATCAACATCTATACCAAATACATATGTCATGCTATCACAAACAAATCTATATATCAAAACTCATAAACATACCTCGGTGATCAAAAACCTCCCCAGGAGGCAACACCATGTCTGGATCATCCCAAAAGTCAACACCAACATATGGAAACTGCGATATCACCTGCGGCATCTGCCGCCACACCCATGCCACCTCAACTGTAAAGAAGTGGCCACCCTCACCACCACTGTGGCGAAGAAAATTGTCGACCACCGCCTCAGTCGTGGCTCTCGCGCCCCAGGAGCGCCCAATAAAATCCTAGGGTGCAACATAGGCACCCTCTCCAAAAACTAGGCCACTAGGATGGAACCAAAGGCAAACTCTCATGTATCTGTGGACCGACAATGGTCCAGCTACCCTACCATCCTGGCATGCAGCATAATCCCCCAGGCGAATTGCTCACCGACTAGTACCCTCTCCATCACACATAGCTGAACACCGCTGATCCGCTGAGTCACAACAGACCCATACACTCTCATAATCATCGCTTCTATACAACGATGCACTAGAGCATCCATCACCCCAATGCTCACAACAAATCCCGACATAAACTTCACCCCCGAACAGAACCTTCGGCCCACTGTCACTAGTGCCACATCCCTAGGTAACACCGGCTCCGCTGGTAGGGGCGTTCCCTGAAAAGGGAGACCAGTCAAAAAATATATGTCCTCCACCGTAGTGAAGACAATCTACTCTCCTTGCACCAAAAATCAATGCAGGTCCGGACTCCACATCCGGATAAGAAACTGCAGGAGATACTCCTGCGCCTGTATCAACAGGCACTCAAAGAACTTTAGCAGCCCACAGGCTGCCAAAGTAGCATGACATCCCTCAGTTGAGACCAGTCCCTCTCTCGCCAACTGAATGGAATCATGCACAATGATCACTTGCAGTCACATCAAACAATCTTAGGTTAGCCATATTGACCATCCAAAAACATTAAAAAAAAAAAAAAAAAAAGTTTTACACCCATCAACCTTGCCTCCAAGGCGCGGATTTTTAACCCACAGGCGCGCATGCATGCGCACCTGATCACTCTACAGGAACGCACGTATGCATGAATTTTCACCGCACAGGCGAGCACGTAGGCGCGCCTGTCCATCTCACAGGCGCGCCTCAGTGCGCGCCTGTTTACCCTACAGGGGCACCTCCATGTGTCCCTGTCACAAACGCAGGTGCGCATCCAAGCGCGCCTACCCACTCCACAGCTACGCACCCATGCGCCGATATCCGGATGGTAGGTGTGCACTTGTGTGCGCCTATTCCCAGATCACCTGTGCACTTGTGGGCCCACCTCCCTAAAAACCCCTGTACGACCCTCCGTATAGCCCCTGCCCAAAAATGGAAACCCTAATTCTATGCAGGATGATCATACTACTAACCTGAAGGTCGCGAAATTTGGAGCAACCGCCTCATTCTCCCGATATATCCAAATCTCCTCTGACTACCTCTCATCCAGTCACTCTGGCAAAAAGTACAAATGAGGTGGAAATGTGGGCCCTACAACTATATATAGGTCTTTTTTCCAAACTTCCAAACTCCATTCCAGGAGCTCCGGGTGTCCGTTCTTCGATCCGTATTTAGCCACAGGATCAACATCCCGTCATCTACATCACGACATTCCCTGGGCTACTTTTTATCCTGAGCCCCCGGGGCACCATTTTTTCATACTCCATTCAGGTACGCGTGCTCATGTTCAAAGTTATCAAATAAATGCTTGTATGTTCGATTCTCTTCAGATATTGTTCACGTCGGGTATTTGGTTTTCATGTGTGCAGGTATTTGGTCATCGTACATCAACACCACCCCTTCAGGTATATAATTAGCATTGGCATGTAATCATTCCCTCTGAATCTTACTTGCATCTCCAGTCACACCCTCTGTCATTTACCTCTAGGATCCCCATCTCTGGCTCTGCAGTACCAACACCTCCATTTGTATCTTCGGTATTGTCACCCAGTAGCACTCTCCCCCACATGAGTTGTCCCATTCATAACACCCTTTTGCACATTGACACTCATGCTATTTTTCAAAAACCTTTAGGTATGGGAGTCCCGATAGTCTTACATCATGTCACAAATCAACCACATACTCCTTCTCCTCATTTTGCGAGCTTTCCCCCCAGACTCCCAAATTATCTCTTCAAGGTTCTATTTTGACTGCACCTCCGCAGTATCATGAACCCTCCATTTCATCCACAATCAGTTTTCCCCTCTGCAAATTTCCCTTCATTTCACCTACCTCATACAGGAACCCACCCATGGGGCCCCCACCCTCCACCACTCCACACAAATGGTGCCCTCACCGGCCCAACCATATTACATTGGGGCACCTGTTTATGTATTTGTACACTCATCCCAACTTATTCTTTATTTATTGTACAAAATCTTTTGTTTCCAGCATTTCCATTTTGTCATCACCTTTGGCGACCTTCTTCCCTTTTTGACAAACAAAACCCCTGTTGCCCTTTGGTTGGGGCACCCTTTATCATCTACCCTTGTTGACATCATCCGCATACTCTGAGTATCACACAGGCCACTTACCTCTTCCCTCTGAATTTGTTCACTTTGTCCCACCTCTAACACACTTCATCCCACGTCTTGTTGTCCCCTTGACACTCGACTTAGTTGCACGGTTTCGACCACTTATACTTCACATATACCTCCAACCAAGGGAAGTCTTGAGTCTCCATACCTCTTGAATTTGACCATGTGCCTCCTTCAGCTCATCATCTCACCTATTAGATTTCACGAAGCCCTTTGCTTCTAGGAGTCGCATCCCCCTTTTTGTCGACATCAACACAATTTTCTAGAAGGGCGACAGTATCTTGACTCTCATTCCCTTTGCAATGAGAGGTCTCAGACGACACAGGGATAACCACACTTGCTCCCTGCTGTCTTTGACCTCCGTAACATTCGACTTCAACACTTTCTCATGTTACGGTGGGTCTTACTTTGCGACTATTGCAGTTATTTCCTACCTTTGCTGAAGACCTCTGAACTAGGCTGGGCTATCAATGCCTATCACATCTGTGATATTTCTTACAGATATTACTTTCTAGTGTTCAGAGTATGTTCCTCTTCATAATTGTCTTCTTCCTTTATCACAACCTCCCCTGATGGCGCTGCAGTTGTCTACATCAACACATCATTCCTTTTTGAGTTACATGACACGAGCATGGGGCATGCCCGCCTTGTTTGTATATAGTTTATTTTTATACACCCTATGGAAGGTTGGGTTTTACATGTTCCCTTCTCCCTCCAACGGGTAGCTATTGATAATCCCACTATCTCTCTCTCTTACAAAGACACTCTCAATAGAAGAAACATTGATGGATTTCGGATATACGTATGCTCCTAACCTCATCCATTAGGGGGCATCTGTTATCACTGAAATTTCGTCCACAAATGGTTACAAGAATTCAACATCACCAAATAGTTATGAGGTCACCCATGGACCAATATTACCACAAAAGATTTTCCAAATGGTCAAAAACTATGCAACCAATGCTAAAATTAAAGGGTGCTATGATGACACGGGGAGCACACGCACATGGGTGCAACAGAAATGCAAGAATCGCGTACATGTGCCTGATGCGCGACTGTTGTTGCAAAAATACATGCACCTGAGAAACGACTCATTTATGAGAGTGGTTGGCCTCCCACCCACTTCTGGTTCAGCTTCCAAGTTGATTTGACACTCAAATGTGGACTGGATCTGACTGGGTGGCTGGTCAAAGACCTAGAAATTCCCTAATAAGCCTCTTTAGACACTACAAACCGGTTGCACAATACCTCAAAGGAATGCTATAAAAAGGCCATGGATGCACTTCATTTTACAAGGAATTTCATAGCAAAGTTATGCTGCCACTATTCTCTTGAAGAATCCTCTATTCTTTCCAAGAGTATACTAGCATCATTGCATTGGGCAATCCATCTCACCCCTTGAGTGGATTTGTTTGGAGTTCTTTCACCATTTTTATTTTCAAAGTTGTAAGAAGAGCTTGTTTGTGGGGGTCCAAGATCCCTCCCTTGGAGGAAGAAGAGACCCATGGTCCTCTTTCTTCTTGGTGTTTTCTTTCACTAATATCAACCTTACCATTGGTGACATGGGTCTTATTGTTTCTTTGGTTCTTATGTCCCTATGCTCATTAGTTTAGTTGTTATTTTATTTCTTAGTTTAATTCTTAGCTGGTCTTTTATGTTTCTTTCTCTAACCTTTTTCCTTGCAGCTGTCCTGCTTAGCAAACCCAACTAACCTTGCAAGCACCCCTATTTTTCTCACTAAGGTGATGAAAGAGGTGTAACAATGTTGAAGCTCCGAGAACCAACACCCACCTTCAAAGGTGAAGATTGCAGGGAGTTATTGAGAAGGCACGGCAATGGCCTCAACCTCCTACTTGAATTCTTGGAGAATCCCACTCCCATCCCTGAAGATATTACTAGGTTGCAAGTTAAATTGTTCAAAAACCCCATTCAATAAATTGCATGGTTATTCACCAGAGTGTCTGGCCAAGAAAATACCGCAAGCATTTCCTGCATGATACTTTATATCTTATATTTTACTGTCAAAGAGAAGGCCATGTTCGATTGGGGAAAGTTGATTTCCATTGAATATCTTTCCAATTGTCTCAGTATAAAAGGATAAGAAGTTATTTATGGCCTCTTATTTGGGTTTTGCAATATCACATTGCTGTCAATTTCCTAAATTGTCTGTATGCAAGAAGGTGAATTGTGAATTTGATCCAATGACTTTTTGGTGCCAAGCGTTATGGAGGCACAAAGATTCCCTTCATTTTTATGAAGTTTTCAACGACTTTGTCTTGGTTTTTAAAGGATTGTTGTTTGGAAAATACACCCCAAAAATATCCGCCCAGGAAAGAAAATTCCTGAATAAAAAGTGAACTTTGGAGAAAATGGACAACTACAATGTTATTAGGATTTCCGGCTCTAAAGAAAATCCCTCCTTTATTCCATGCCATATATCCGACAAATTTTTTATTACAGAAGTTGCAAGGCTATATCATTTCCGGATGCACTTTTTTTCATGAAAAACAAAAAAAGTAGTTCATACCATTGCCTTGGAGAATTGGGGATTTATATTTAGAAATATAAACAATATTGATGAATTTGCGAACCATTTCCAGAATGTAAATTTGAAATATGCTGAGAAAGTAAAAGGGTTTGACCCTAACGAGATTTTCATGGAACACATGATGGAAGTAAGATTCATTATCTTATTTATCCATATTGTCCTGAACGAAAGAGAATATAGTGGCTTAGGAATTCCTACTCACATTGCTGTCGACTTGGAGATAGTACTTAGTACCAATGAATTTTACAAACAGAAAGGAAAAGGTACCAGCGAGAAGAGTGCCCAATCCGCAATTATTACTCCCAAGACAAAAACATCTCGGAGCAGTGCTCCGACGACCCACCCATCTAAGGAAGTAATAAACAATAGTTATTGTGGAGGAGGAGACAAGAACCCCCCTCTAGGAAAAATTGAAAGCTCACATAAACTTCCTCTGAGGAAAAGAGGAAGAAGAGCATCAGGTCGAAAGTGACATAAAATTTTTATCCCTTGAAGATATGGAGCTTGAGGCTGATATCAAGAAAATATTTCCTAACATTGATCATCCAGGAGGCACGACCCGCCATAATTTGTCGTTGGAAATTGTTGAAAATGAAATCTTCAATGAAGAAGAATCATTTGCATTTCAGAGCGCTGTCTTTGACAACGAATCTAAAAAATTGATTATCGAAAAAAGAGATGTGAAGAATAAGAAAGGAAATCACATTTTGAGGTTGACCTGAAGAATATGCAACCTTCCCAAATTTCAAAAATTCACAGAGCAACTAGAGACACTTTGGATGAATCCATTGGTGGTGTCAAAGCGGAAAATATGAGATTGAGAGAAAGGATGAGGGAATTGGAAGACACTTTAATTCCTCTTTCACTTCTTTCCAGTCCTTTGACAATAGTTGGACCTGCCACACCCACTGCCAAATTAAAGGGATCTTCAAGCCTTATTACATCAGCCAGAATCTATGTGGAGAAAAATATTAAGAAAATAATGGCTTTGATCACAAAGGCTTGGGAAACCTCGAAAAATATTGTTTCGTTTGGATCGAGGGAACATGCCTTCCATGAATATTTGCAGGTCGACCTAAATAATTAACAAGGTCTTTACCTTGAGGTTGTGATACCCTTTGGAAACAAAGTTTCCAACATGAAATAACTAAGGAGGAGAGAGGAAGATATTCCCTCTCCAAGTCGGATAAAGCAGTTGAACGCCTGCTGGAAAGAAAAAATAAATAACTTGAATGATATCTTCCATGCCTATAGCCAAGCCATATCTAGAAGGGAAGAACTATTCAAAAGGCTCACAAAGGTAGACTTAGTCAGGAGTACTAATGAAGTAAAAGACCCCAAACGGATTCTCAACTCGATATTCCTCTCAAAACAACAGTTCGAAGAGCAAGTTGAGATTTTCAAGGGGTTGTCAATTGAAAAAATCTATGGTATAATTGAATATGATGAGGATGCCTTAGATAATTGGCTAGTGGACTACTCTGTAAATAATCAAGATAATGAAGATGCATTACATGGAATTTCCCTTGATCTAAGAGAATTGGAGGGCTAGCTGTTCAACATCAAAATCAACATGAAATCAACGTGGCACCAACAAAGACTTACATCAAAGAATGGTTCAAGAAAGCCATCGACCAATTAACCAATGATGGGAAAGAAGTAGTTGAGATGGTTCCTATAACTGTTAATGACAATGATAAAATGAAATCAACAAGCAAATGAAGCCACGAGAGACCATCATAGTAAGTTTGCACTGATCATATCTTTCTTTCTTTATCAATTTCTTCATCCTGTTACTCCACCTCTTTCACTAGAAAGGTCTAACATAATACTGATGACTTCTTATTTTCTTCTTTCCAGGTCTTGTTGTCCCGCTTTCACCCACCTTTCTCCTTCTACAAGTTTTCTTCTTGTATTTATTTGCTTTATGGTCCGTGGGATCCCCAATCCTAGTCTTTAAGACAAACACATTTTAAATTTCAAAGAATATGTATTAAACTATATATTTTTTAGAAATTTAAAGAGAATTACTTTGGGAACAATCTCGACTGTACTTTGTAACCCTATTTCAAGAATATAAAGTATTTGAGGTTGGTCTATCATTATCTTTATTTGATCTGCCCATGTTTACATTCTGTTAAAGTTCTCTGATGCATGCAGGTCATATTATTTGTTATTTTTATATGATTAGAAATCTTAAGTTAATCTATGATGGATGTGAGGAAATTTTGCTTATTTTTCTTTAATGTATAAAATGCGTGATTCCTGGTCCTTTCTCAAGAACCTTCTTTAAACAAAAAGAAAACATTTTATTTCCTGTTATTTTATATTTCTTTGATTTTACGACGAAATTCTACACAATTCCCATATTCTGAAGACTCGAAGTCCCACAAAAATATGAAGTAAAAGAGGAGCACCACCTCTATAAAAACATAGGGGGATTTATGTCCTGATGAGGTTGTCGTTTCGGTCCTGATGGATTCAAGCGTCAACAAGTATAGAATGAGAAGAGGGTTGTGAGAAATAACGAGTGCGTGGGTGAAAATGTAATATTCTTATCCATATTATTCGAGTGACAATTAAATATTATTCAAGGAGAGACGATTAAATATTAGCGAAGAGAAAATATGGTGTTCTAGCAAATAGTTTTGACATTATAGCAAACAAAACATGCAAAATCAGATGTAAGGCAGAACTAGAAGAAGAAGTAAGAATATCTGGTGAAGGCAGAGAGAAAGAAAAAGGAGCGAGCGTTGAGAATATATGGAGAAAGAAGGAGTGATTACCGACCTGATCTAGCGAAAGAAGAAGTAGAAAATTCAAAGCATATATGGTGAAATAAGAAGTAATGAGCATAGATAAAATCTGGTGAAAGCATAAGTAAAGAGCGTAGAATAGATCTAGTGAAAGAAGAAGTAACGAGTGTAGAGAAAATATGGTGAAAGCATAAGTAAAGAGTGTAGAATAGATCCAGTGAAAGAAGAAGTAACGAGTGTAGAGAATATTTGGTAAAGACAGAAGCAACAAACAAACCAGTGAAGGAAATATGGAGAACTTGTAAACTTGTAAGTAGTTTGGTGTCCACATAAAAAAAACATGTGGGGATTCGTGTCTCTAGTAGGTTAGTGCCTACAAAAAATAGATGGGATTGGTGTCTCTTGTAGGTCCATGCCTACAAAAAGTAGAGGGGATCAATGTCTATAGTAGGTTGGTGCCTGTAAATTTATATAAATAGTTTTTTGAGGTTTTCTCCCAAAAGGGTTTCCATGTTAAATATTGTATCTTCTAGTTGTTACATTTATGTAATTTCTGTTGGAAATACTAATACAACTGAGAGGGGGGGTGAATCAGTTGTATATAAGCTTAAAAAATTTTATGCCTTTTAAATAATTATAAAGAATTCTTCTTGTGTCATCAAGCAACATACATCATATGGACAGTAAGAGTAGAGATCATCAGACACACATAAAATACACACAGAGAC
>JZKD02S2048157.1:250654-272017 GCA_000966675.3 Picea glauca
AAGCAAAATAAAACTTACCGAAAGAGATGTAAGTATAAAAAAAACATGAAAACAAACCGGTATGTACAATGAGAGTTCAAAAACATATTATTGCATGTAGTGTTTAAGGTACCGCCCATTTATAGGGGCACTGAGAATGTCTCCATTGAGATTTTCTAATGAAAAAGCATATTTTCCCTCAGAGGCCGAAATTCTATATGGGCCAGACCAGATCGAATCGAACTTGCCATGTTTGCCAGTGTCTTCTTTCTTGGCTTCCCATTTTAGGACCAGATCTCCAGGGAGGAAAACTCTATCTTTATCTTTTTGATCGAATAAGGCCTTCATGTTATCCTAGTATCTCTGCAACTTTTCATTTACTTTGGATCTATTTTGTTGAACTTCAACCAATTGATTTACCTTCCTGGTAATGTCGTTGGGTTATTCATTTAAATCTTGCCAAAGTTTCATTACTGGAAAAAGAAGATTTATTGGTAAAATGACATCAGTGCCATATACCATATGAAAAGGGGAAATCCCGATTGACCTTTTGGTACTTATCCTATTCACCCATAGAGCATATTTTAAATGGATATGCCACACTTTCTTGTTTTCGGTTAAAACCTTTTTGATCACGGTAATCAGAATTTTGTTTGATGACTCAACTAGACCATTACCTTATGGATAATAAGTTGCTTGAAGTTCATCAAAATAGAGCCGAAGTGAATGAGAATTTGCAGAGATACCAGGATAACATGAAGGCCTTATTCAATCAAAAAGCTAAAGATAGAGTTTTCCTCCCTGGAGATCTGGTCCTAAAATGGGAAGCCAGGAAAGAAGACACTGGAAAACATGACAAGTTTGATTCGATCTGGTCAGGCCCATATAGAATTTCAGCCTCTGAGGGAAAAAATGCTTTTTCATTATAAAATATCGATGGATACATTCTCAACGCCCCTATAAATGGGTGGTACCTTCAAAACTACATGCAATAATATGTTTTCAAACTCTCATTGTAGATACCAGTTTGTTTTCATGTTTTCTTTATATTTACATCTCTTTCGGTAAGTTTTATTTTTCTGTAAAAAAATATAAAAAAAAATGTATAGATACAGAACAGTTAAAAATTTTTCAATTCAAAGGAACTTTCTGATTTGTAAGAATTTCTGACAAGTTATCATGTCATCTTTTTACAAGAAAATTGTTAAGGACTCAAGAGATCAACTATACTAAAAGGGTAACCTACATCAATGATCATGATAAATACTTTCCAAAAAGGTAATAAGTGAACAATCTTTGGGCTGAAAATACAAATAACCACTCAGGTATGAATTCTGACCCGAAAACGCAGGTTAAATTGTCCCAAGAGATACCAATGAGCGAGACAATAATTTCATAATTGTTAAGGGGTCATTTGTACTATTAAATTTTCAAAGCTCTTCTACCTTTTCCCCTTGATCACTATCAATCTTGCTCTTCGCCTGACCCTGGTTACTTTCCCATAAGTCCTTGAAGGAAAGAAAGGTCTCATCTTAGCTTCGGAAGCACACAAACTAACTTTCAAAGCGAGAATAGGAAATGTTTTATGTTTCTTCTAACTTTGGCTGAACCAGAAGTATGTCTGAGCTAATCCTAACCTCTTTAGTCATTCTAGCAAGAATAAACTAATCGTTTTCGCTCAAGGAAAGTCCCTAAGAAATATTAATGAGTTTTTCGAAAAAAGACTAACCCAGAGCTATTAAAATGAGTTGGCAGACCTCTGCAGTAAAAATTTTAAGTAGTCATTTTCCCAAAAAGATGATGTTGCCTTTTCGATGCATTTCAGGTTCTACTGCATTTCTGTTATTCCTCGACCGACCTACGCAATGGATTGATAGATTATTTCTTGGGTTGCTCAAAAAATGGCGATGCTGAGGCATTGGAGTCATATGAATACAAATTGGAATATGATTTTCTTCGGCAGTTGCATGGAATACATGATGTCACTACGTATTTTTCAAATATGCGGTTGTCTACATCTCTAGTTCTGCCTGCACATGAGAGGGGACTTTGGGGAGATACATTTTGTATATGGTGGCTATCTAAGTGGCTCAATATATCAATTGGCATATGGTCATTGACAAGAAAAAAAAGATATCTACTATTCAACAAAACTGCATCTAGCAATCCATGTTGCATCTTGTTCCATGATGCCAATCCTGTCGGTCATTATGAACCACTACTGTATAGAAAATTGTCCATATGCAATCTTGGAGGACCTCATATTTACTTTTCCCTCATTTTCAAAGACCTTGAATCACAGTGGAAATAGATTATGCATCGCATAGACTTCCATGGTTTGCATATAGCAACAACTATTGTATCTAGCTGTGGAGATAGTCTGTTCAATGTAATTTGTTGTTTGGTAGAAGCAGGGTTCGATGTGCAATCACTATGGCTTTACACTGTACAGTCCTTTTTCAATGCAATTATAGGTGGCAACAAACATGATTTTAGCTGCTTACATCAACACCTTTCACCATATCTCCTAGAAAATATGCCGACAATTGGAAGTTGGAAAGAATACCTTGTAAACATGGCACTGCCACATGAAAAAGAAAATGTGGAGGGTGGAATATTTTTTTTGCAATGGCTATCTATCATATTCAGAGTAAATATCCAGGTTTGGTCGGCCCTGCTAGATTGCACTGTCCATTCCTGATCCATTGATTCAAATTACGATCGAACAATTGGCATCCTCTTGTTGAAAACATATAAGACACATATCCATTATCAGCCTTTACTTGGACATATCACTGGTTCAGGGTTCAATGTCCATGCCACCCAAACCACATTGAATATTCATACGCGTGGCATGCTTTTTAATGAGAATGAAACTCCTCCCAGTTGCGATAAGGCCATACAGGGCTTAAACAAAAAACGTAGGCTAAGTTATCACAACTTGAAAAATCTCATGCATGAAATTATTCTTAGTTGTGATGAGGCCATATAGGGCTTAAACAAAAAATGTATACTAATTTATCACAACTTGAAAAAGTTCATACATGAGAGAAAAAAAAAACATTGGTGGTATAGGAAATATTGTCGATCTAGGGTCTAGTGTCAATGCCAGCCAAATCACATCGAATGTGCATAAGCGTCACATGCTATTTAATCAAAGTGAAATTCATTCCAACTTCCATGAGGTCATCCTTCCCTTGAACAAGAAACGTAGACTAAGTTACCACAACTTGAAAAAGGTCATACACGAGAGAAAAAAATACATTGCTACGCTTCCTTCTAGAGAGAAACTGACATATCAAAATCTAAAAAGAATTGTTCATGCATAACACAACATAAACAGGTACGGTAGAGTATCCCACAATGGTCATGCAACTGTCTGAGAGGAAAAAATCACATTTCGTGGGCTAGAAGCAACACCGTGCACTACTACCAATGAAAACCATCAAACACTTTCTACCCATACTTCCCCGCGAAAGAAAGATGCAAGACAGACCTACATGAAACAAATCAAAGACACTCCTTCCATTACATGTGAAATTTGCGATCAATTGAATTTCTCAAAAAAAACTATGTATTTCACGCCTGATTTGGAAGCAGAATACCTCCACTTGACAGTACACGATAATACATTTTCTAGTGGCAAAATTTGTCTTCCATGCAAACGATCACTTGAAAATGGAAAACTACCACAATTTTCAACCCCTGACCAAATAAGATGTAATACACCACTACCATATGTAAGTGCACTTATAGAACTTGAAGAGATACTTATGTCTCTGTGAATTGCATTTACACAAATCAGGCCCTAAGGCTATAAACGACCCCAGATGGGCTTAACAGGATCAATTATTAATGTGCCTGTTCAACTAGATGTTGTTCAAAAGGCCTTGCCACAATTCATTAGCGATACAATGACAATTCCTGTGGCTCTTAAAAGACAATTGCAATAAAAAAATGCCTATTAGATAGGCAAAGTGCGTGTGCATGTTGTTGTGAAAGAATTAAAAGAATTATGTTCCAGGGCCTTGTACAAAGCATAGAAAATTTGTATAAATGAGAACCAGAACAATGTTCTTGGAGAATAGGATGACAACTTTGCACAGACTCTCGAAACTGCTAGTGAATTTGATTCAAGTGATGAATCATAGAATGAAACACTTGCTGAGACATTGGTGCATGGATTCACTTATTCACAATGCATTCATGAATTGCAAGACAAGATTGTCAAAATTTCACCTGCTGAGGGGAAACACCCACTTGGAATATTCAAGGACAAATTTGCTGAGGAAATGAACTTCCCAAAACTATTCTATGGAGATCCACGTCCCAATGAAATTACATAATGATTCAATTACCATAAAATAGTTCGATGGGAGTTGCTACATTCAAGAGGTGACTTCTCCTGTCACATAACAAATTTATTTTTCAAAACAATGTGCATAATAATAGAGAAAGTGTTGTCTTGCATGTGGGTCCGAATAAGAAAAGGCCAGTTACAAGGAATAAATTTGTTGGCCAAGGATATCAAGTACAAAGTAAACCTAGAAAAAATCCTGAAATCTGATATTGAATACATAGATTTCAAAAACATTCGCATCTCTCCTAACTATTTGCAACAAAACAAGAAAACTATTTTTTCAATGATCCGACAATTGGGCCCGCCAACATTTTTCATCACATTTACAAGTGCAGAGAACTGCTGGGATCCATTGGTGGCTGCGATATCTGACTTGCATAGGAACAAGAAATGTAAAAAACAAACTGATACACTGGAAAATAACGACATTGACTACCTCATAAGAAAAGACCCAGTGACATGTACTCGCTACTATATACATAAAATAAATGCTTTGAGACAATTGATATGCCATGATGAAACATTTTCCGGAAAAATACCAGACTACTTTTTTGTTACTAAATTCTAGAATAGGGGGAATGAACATGAACACACACTGTTGTGGATAGAGGGTGCACCAATCTATGGAGCTGACAAAAATTCACAGATCAAGCAATTTGTGGAAAAATACATAACATGCATCGTAGATCATTTGGATCCAGAACTTGCCAAAGTTCATAGACATTATCATACAAAAAGTTGTAGAAAACGAAAAAACTCGGATTGCAGATACAACTTCCCCATGCCGCCAATGAGAGAAACAAGAATCATAGAGCCACTTAGTTTAGAGGACAATGTTTTCGTTGAGAAATCTAAATCCTTGTTCACATTTCTAGAACAAGGAGAGTTTGATGAGTTGATGAGCTTCGATGACTTCTTGATAGAGCTAAATCTATGAGAAGATGAGTACATCCAAGCCATAAAATGTATGCTTAAACAACCAACAATTATCCTTAAACGAAAACTTTCCCATATCTGGAACAATGGTTTCTCCAAGGACATGCCAGTTATGTGGAATGTAAATACAGATGCGTAGTATGTCCTCAATGCATATGCTGCAACATTGTACTGTACCTCATATATGACAAAGGTTGACAAATCTATGACAAGTGCATTCAAAAGAATACACAAAGAACATGAAAGAAGTCATATTGATGCCATAAAAATGATACGTACACTTGGCAATACATTGCTTAATCTTCAAAAATTTCTGCTCAACAAGCAGTCCACATTGCACTTTCCCTACCCCTCAATTGTAGTTCAAGAAAATGTGTCTTCATAAACACTTATTCACTTGAGAAATGCACATTTGTGCTTAAACCACCTTGTTTGCTAGAACAAGAGCCTGACAATTCAGAAGACGTACTATGCCACTCTATTATTGATTATTACCTCCAGTGTCCATCTCCTATTAGGAATATCTACTTAGCAGAATTCGTATCGCATTACAAAAACAATGGTGCGCCCATATCAAAAATAAAAAGACCTTCTGTGATATGGTTTGTCAAATACAATAAACATTCTGAATATGAAAACTATTGTAGATAAAAACTATTGTTATACGTTCCGTTCGATTAAAATGGATAGACATTAAAACATAAATTCTCTACATGGGAAGCTGTGTATGTTACCTTTGAGACTATAGTGAAAATCAATGAAGCTAGATTTACTTACAATGTTAATCCAACATGGGGTGATCTATAAATTGCAGTTAATGAGCTAAAAACCATGAAAATCTTGATGAGACATTCACAAACCAAAAAACAACTAGAACTCCATGTGAGTCCTATGGCTTGCAAGTAGATTTGCCTCGTCCTTGAGAAGGTGGCATTGAAAAACGTATCAATATTGGTTTTCAAGTCACAAAACATCCTTTCCTTATTGAAAATAATGAATACCACATAATAAGACGTCTGTTGAATCGAGAAAAACAAACAATTCTAAAGGACATTGCGCTTAAAAAACGCTTGAACATGGACACTCCTGTGCACTTGTTCCTTACAGGTAGAGAAGGAACATGCAAGACATTCACAACAAAAGAACTGTTCCAAATGATTATATGAATCTATGATTCAAAAAATTCCTTTGATCCTATGAAACCAAAGGGCCTAATAGTTGCATACACAGGAAAAGCTTCATATAATGCAGGTGGAACAAGAATCCACTCTGCATTTTTAATGCCTTCTAACAAGTCACAGTTTCTTCCACTTAGCAAGGAAATGTTAGATACCTTATCTAAGCTTTATGACGAACTCCAACTTGTATTTATAGATGAGGCATATTTGATTGGAATTCGCTTCTTGTATTCCATTGACAACCAACTAAGAAGCATAAAACATGTGCACACGAAATATTTTGGAAACATTGACATGATATTCTGTGGGGATCTTTACCAGGCACAACCGATCCAATATTCTTTGATATTTGAAAAACCTATGGTTAACATGCAAATAGTGATGCATGACTTCTGGAGAGACAATATTAAATTCTTTTAATTGCATACTACAATGCGCTAGACAAATGAAACATTTATTGTAATTCTGAATAGAATGCGGACAAACAACCAAACACATGATGACTTAACATATATAAATTCGAGGTGCTTGCGACCTGCACCAACATGCCCAACGTTCTCTTACCTGTTCTACACAAATAAGGATGTTGCAACGCATAATAGGTACATGCTATCACTCATGCCTGACGATGATATCATCATCAATTCAATTGACCTGGAAGAAGACAACCATGGAAATGTGCCACATCATGAACATAACACCACTTTACCTTAGCAACTTGTCCTGAAATTAGAAATGCTAGTTGAAATATATGCCTGCAACTATGATTCATAGGATGGCTTGGTCAATGGTGCAGATGGAATACTCAAAATATAAACCAAAAAAAAAAAACTTGATGTTTTTTGGATTAAGTTCCATGAACCACATATAGGCAAGCGAATAGCAAGCAAGTTGGCTTATCTATATAATTCAAACACTGCAAGTGATTGGACACCTATTTTTCAAATATCAAAGCGAGTATCGACATCAACAAAGGCAGGTCAACTGAATATTCAAAAACAATTTCCAATTAAACTTGCATGAGCACGTACAGTCCACGTATCACACAGACTAACACTTGATAGTGTTTCATTTCAGCCTGCTGGAATTTGAATACATGGACTTGTATAAACAACAATGTCCCATGTCAGAAACATAGACTCCTTGTATTTACTAAGTCCTCTTAAAAAAGATAATTTCAAAGTCAAATAGAAAGTTGATATTGAAATGGAACACCTCAAGACTACCGAAAAATGGCATATGTAGTATGATTACCAATTCATACAAACAAACTCATTTGTATCAATTCTCTCACTTAACACACACAACTTACATGAACACATGGATGATATACTCAATGAATATGATACAATGCAATCTGATATTCTGTGCTTGCAGGAAACATACATGGAATTATGCATGCAAAACAAACAATTTCCAAATCACAATTGCATATCAAGTTACATTACACATGGGGTGATGATATTGGTGAAAAAACATGTACTAATTTTGGAGCATATACATTTCGAAGAAAATAATGTTGAGATGGAGCTTGCAAAAATATTTTTCCATGGAACATAAATTGCAATACTGAATGTATGCTACTCCCCATGCAACATTATCCAACATACTAAATGTTGTTTCCAATGCATTAGACCATTTTCATATGAAAGGAATAATTGTGCTTGTAGGAGACTTCAATACTGACATGCTACAAAATAATGCTAGAACAAAAGAATTGGAAAACTACATGTGAAAATACAGTCTCCGCTTTCTTTTGAACAACACAAGCCATGTGCAAAACATGCTTATTGACCATGTATGGTCAAATGTGCCCATTCCTCAATACAACATCTTTATCTTAGACACATACTAGCCTGATCACGATACAATTGGTATTGCACTTGAATTATGAGATATACATCAAACATATTGCAATGTCATATTTCTATGTTTCAAAGCATATCTGTGTAGCTTGTTGCAAAAAACCAAATTATCCAACTTCTTAGTTTTCCCTAGTTTGTACACATACTGGTCTAGTTACCACACAGTTGGTGTTGCACTTGAATTATGAAATATACATCAGGCATATTGCAAAATCATATTTCTATTCTTCAAAGCATATCTGTCTATCTTGTTGTAGAAAATTGAGATATCCAACTTCTTAGTTTTCCCTGGTTTGTAATTGATTTTGGTCACAAATGTTTTTTACAATACACACACACACACACACAAACTTGAATGAAAAAAAAAGGTACATTGTTCTAACACTATCTGTTACTCTATTCCTCTTATTCTATTTTATTTAGTCTATGTACATATTATTTGATTTTTTCTTTACATGTCAACTTATGTTCGTGTTCGTTTTGTTTTGTGATTTTTTTTCATAGAAACAAACAGGAAAACTAGACACCGCAAATAACTCCTAACAATAAATGTAGAAGAATCCATGCAAAGGTGCGTTTTTCTACCTGTGTTCCATATCCAATAGTTTTTCGTTTACTTTGTCTATATTTGTTGAACTGGTTTGCAACTTTGCTTTTTTTTCCTCCTTGGATACTCCATATCTTCCTGTACATTGACTTGTCTTTGTGTCAATTATATTTTCTGTGCTGCTATCTTGAAATAAATAAATTTATACTCCATCTTTTCTTTTCATGTCTTCCTACGTAACATTTTTCTTTCATGTTGATTGTATTCTCTGTACTGTGAGGCACACAATTCTTACCTCCCTTTATTTTTCCTCTTTTTAAATTCTAACCTTGTACAATATCTATTGCAAACAGATATTCAGAAAATAATAGAAAATATACAATGAAAATACAAATATTACACAGAGATTTTTCCCCTGGAAACCCAAATCGGGAAAACCAACATATTCTATATTCATTCATTGTGTTACAATGTTTACAATACAAAATACATATAGGAGCCAACGACATCCAAAACCCTAACCCAATGCCCTGGATTGGTCTAAAAACCTAATTCCTTAACCAAAAATAGAAAACCATCGGCAAAAACCATGTGCCGAAAAACCACCTAAATATATGACACGTTTCCCAACACTCTTCTATACTTATCCATTCTCCCTTTTTTTCTTCCCCTCTATTATCCATTTCTGATTCTATACTTAGTCCCATGTCTATGCTTGTGGGTTCCCAGGATGCTGGAGTGACATATTTCATGTCCATCTATATCTTTACATCACGAGTCTGACCGACCACCGTTCGTTTTCATAGTTCATGAATTTTATGGTCGTGGGTTCCTACATAGGCTCCATCGAACTCTCATGCCTCGTGTGCATGATATACATCTTGTGCCTGAAACTTCAGTGATCTACAATTCGACCCGGACTCGAAACTTGCGACTCATTTTTCCCAATATCTGTTGATATTTCAAAGCACCTGTTGATAGTTTTCCCAGTTCGTCTCAACAATTATCCAATTTTATGGCCGCAGGTTCCCCCCCAATGCATTATCGAACTCCCATGCCCCGTATTCGGATAACATCTTGCATCCAAAAATCCGATTATCTACAATTTGACCCCGGACTCCTCGAACTCACAAGCCTCAATCTTTATCGAACTCACAAATTGTATATCCATCTATATCTTGACATCACGAGTCCGACCAAGTGCTTTCGTTTCCTTAGCCAATTTTATGGCTGCGGGTTCCCGGGTACACATTATCAAAATCTCATTCCCCGTGCTCCAAGTATACATATTCCATCCAAAACTTGGGTGATCTACAATTCCACCACAGACTCCTAGGTTGAAAAAAGTACCAAAGCATATTTAATTCTCCTCCATGCCCCCCATGTTCTCCCCTTCCCAATACACATTAATTATGATTTTAATAGTGACAGTTTACGAGAGATGTTCAAAAATATTGGCATTAATAAGTGGAAAGATAGAGGTAATCTCCCATTAAAATGCATTTATGGGAGAATCTTATGGAATCTAATTAGTTTAATCTCTCAATCTTGAATTCACAAAAAAATGATGGTTGTTTTGGTTTTTTTAAGACATCATCGTAGCAAGAATTCAATAATATTGTGGTGTTCACATGATGCCGCTCTTTAGTATTGTGCACATAATTTTTGAACCTTACAGGGTTGCATATTTGAGGTTCTTCTTTCATATGAAAATGTTGCTCCACCATTCCAATTTGAACATAGTTTGCATTTGGGCCAGAGAGAACAATAATAAAATAAAATAATATGAAAATTATTTAAGTAAATATTAACAAATTATCTTCTAACTTGAACCCGATTTTGTCAAAATCCAGGTATATTACACAACTGTCAATGTTTTCCCCGCTTTTCAATAGTTTCTCTATTTCCCTTCCATCTTTGCATGCTTTCCCAATGCAAATTGATGACGATTTTATTAGCTTTGAAAAGATTGGCATTAAAAGGCGAAAAGGTCAAGGACATCTGCCATTAAAACACATTGAACCAAGATTTACCGGAGATTGTATTATGATGTTGCAACGTCCATTTTAAATACAATGAGGATCAAAGGAAGGTTTTCATCACCTTATGGCTGCAGCTCGACAACATGTCTGTGGAGATACCCTGAATATTTTCGGGCACAAGGACCAACGTTTTCATTGGTCCATATCTTATGACTAATACTCGTCCACTTCTGTCCAGATGAAAGTTATCTTGACATCTAAAATTGCAACGTCACATTGTATCCCTGATTTTTTTTTTACTTTAAGGACTTGGTCATGTGCTACTCCGAGAACTATATTCCAAACCAACGGATTGTCTAGATGGGTGACCATTTCCAAATATACCTATCGCTAAAGTATTTCAAAAGATGTTAACACTTCCCAACCCAACGCTTACTTTCAAGGGTGATTGCTTCAAACAATTCTTAAAGAAGCATGGCAATGAATTAGACCTCTTGCCGAAGTTATTAAAGGACCCAATGCCCGCTCCCTAGGACATGGCCATATTGCAGGTTAGTGCATGTAAGAACATTTTTTGAAAAATTGCATGTCTTTTAATGAGGACAACGAGACAAGAAAGTGAAACCAACATCTCTTGGATGATTCTATATATTTTATATTTTATGGTCAAGCAAAAAACCATATTTTATTTCCACAAGATGAGTTCCATTCAAATCTCTTCCCAGTTATTGCAATACAGGAGGCAGAAGAAATTCTTTATGCCATCTTATTTAATTTTCGTTGTGCCGAATTGCTATCCATTTCCTAGACTATCTATGTGTAGGAATTTGAACTCTGAATTTGACCCAGTAACATTCTCGTGCCAGAAATTATGGAGACATGACGCTTGCCAACAATTTTATAAGGTCTTAATTATTTTGTTTCAGTTTTTAAAGAATTGATATTTGGAAGGTATTTTCCCCGGTTTTCTGGCCAACCGACAATCTTCTTGGATAGGAAGGGCACAATAGAAGAATTGGAGAACTATAATGTTATAAGGATTTTCGCGTCTAAAAACAATCCTTGCTTCCTTCCATGTCACATATTTGGTACAATGTTTTTTGGTGGAATAACAAGGGAGTACATCTAGTGGTTGCATTTTTTCCATGAAAAAATGAAAGGACAATTCATCTCTATGCCTTCAAAAGTTTGGGATTGCATGGTCAGGAACCACTTCAATAGTTCTTTAACTTACACTATCCTGAATGGACTTCGTGCCAGTACTGATTATTCACACAAGAAGAACCGAAAAGACCCGGGTGAAAAAAGTGCCCAATCCCCGACTACCATAGCCAAGAACACAACATCTCGTGGCAATACTCCAACGAATTACCCAAGTTACAAAGTCACACACAGTTCTTTAGGCGGAGGAGGAGATAAGAACCCTCTGTCCGACAAAATTGAAAGTTGTCACAAGCTTCCCGCGGGCAAAAAACAGAAAACAATAGTCCAAGAACAGGAGGGACTAAGAGGAGAAATTGATATCTACAATCTCTCCCTCAAAGATATGGAACTAGAAATTGACATTGAAAATTTTTTCCCTGACGAAGATCACCTAGAGAGAAATTCTCCTTACAATACTGGGATGGAAATACTTGGCATAGATACATTGGATGAAGAAGAGTCTTTTTCATTTCAGAGCGCTATTTTTGATAGCGAATCAAAAAAATTGATTATTGAAAACATAGATGTAAAGAATAAGAAAGGGACATCTTGTTCATAGTTCAACCTATGCAACATGCACCCTTCCTAGATATCCAAGATGCACCGAGCAACTGGAGATGCTCTAGAAAAATCTGTTAGTGGCCTTGAAACGAAAAACCTCATGTTAAAGACATGAATCAAAGAATTGAAGGCAACTATAATGCCTCTTCCACCGTTTCTACTCTGGCAATGGTCGAGTCCACCACACTTGCGCCAAATTTAAAAGGATCAACAAGCCTTCTCACATCGGCCCGAGACTATGTGGAAAATAATATAAACAAAAGAATGGAATTAATAACAAAATCTTGGGAGATGTCAAATAATATGGTGTCTTTTGGAACAAGAGCGCATGCTTTTCATGAGTATCTGCAAGCAGATCTCAAGAATGAGAAAGGTTTTTATCTCGATGCAGTTTTACCATTTGGTGTTGAAGTTACCGGTATGATGGAATTTAGAAGAATATAGGAGGATATCCCTTCCCTAGATCGAATATACCAGCGAAACGCATGCTGGAAAGAAAAGGTAAAGAACCTGATTGGTATCGTTCAAGAATGTAGCCAGACCATATCTAAAAGAGACAAACTATTCAAGAAGCTAACTGAGATAGATATAACTGCTAACACCAATGAATTCCATGACCCAAAATTGATATTAAAATCATTTTTTTTAACCAAGCAAGCATTTGATGATCAACTTCATATCTATAAACACTGTCATTTGAAAATTTCTATGGCATTCTTGAATATGGTGAAGATGACATGAAAACTTGGCTAGTCGGTTATGCAATTAGAAACAAAAATATTCAAGAAGCATTGCACAACTTGTCTATTGATCTAAGGGACTTGGAAAGTGAATTCTTCAATATAAAAATATGGCATGAAATGAACGTGGCACCCATGAGGAGCTACATCGAAGAATGGTTGAAAAGGGTTGTCGACTAGATTACCAATGAAGGTCAAAGCCCAAGAAATCCATAAAAGGACATCATCAAAGAAATGAAAAGGCATGAGACACAATCATAGTAAGTTGATATTGATTACATTCTTCTATCTTCATCCACTTATTCTAACAAAGCTTTAACCCAGATTTGACAATTTTCTCTTTCTTTTTGCCAGGTTTTGTTGTTTTCCATCGTTGACTTTCTTCTTTCTACAAAATTCATTCTTGTACATATTTTCTTTGTAGTCCACAATAGTCCCAATCAGAGTCATTCTAGCAAACACATTTTTATTTCACAGAATATGTACTGAACTATAGTTTTTTTTACAAATTCAAAGACATCAATTTTTGGGAAATATTCTCAAATGTATTTTGTGACCCAGTTTATCTAAATATAAATATTTGGGGTTGTTCTATGCTGATATTCAATGCTTGGTGTTGTTATTTGGAATTTGTATTTCTTCATAAATTTAACTCATTTCCCTGTACATGTTCCAATTATATATTGTGCATGTATTGCAACTTCCTATATTTCAGAATATTTTTTGATATACAAAATGTAAAGTCATATATTTTTTTCTCTGTTCCTTGTATGTTTGAGCAAAAAAATTCGATCCCAAAACACCATTCAAATTTGAACATGGTTAAAATTTGGACCACAAATAATCTAGTAAGATACATTAATATGGATACATTTTAAATAAACATAAAAAAAATCCCTTTAAACTTGAACCTGGATTTCTTAGGCTCCTGGATTGTCCACAGGTTGATCAGTTAGCGGACTGTCAAATCCTCATTTCCATCTATATATTCACATCAGGAACCCGATCGACGACCATCCCTTTCAACACTTGGCCAAATGTCTCACCACGACGTCTCACCTTAGCGCTACCTCATTCTTATCCCGCATGTTCCGTTATATACATCTTGCACCCAACACTTCCGTCATATACATTTTGCACCCAACAATTCCGTGATAAAAGATAAAGTATAGAAGACAGAAAAGAAGGGTTAATATATTGACATCTATGATAGATATCCCATTTTCTCACAAGATCTTTTCTGCATGTTTCTGGAGAAGTTATATACTTCTTGCATATACTTGGAAATAAGTGCGAAGGTGGCAGGCACAAAAATACCCATGGAAAGTGGTCGAGCGGGCTTCAAAATCACGTGGTAAGGGTTCTCAAGGAGACATAAGGCCCCGACTGTCAAATTATATATATCGGAACATTTCAGTGCAAAATGTGTAACACGAAGAAGAACTCAGTGCACAACTTTGCTTATTGGCATTAACAAGAAAATAACGTATTCAACAACGATTTATGGGATCTTGACCGACCCCCGGGTTGGGGATTGGTCCTATATCGTGACATCATGAGCTCGACCGACCGTAGTTCCTTTTAACACTTATCCAATTATCTCTTCATGGGGTCGTGACTTTGCACTATCGAATTTTTATGCCCCTTGTTTCATGATATATGTATTCAACAACGATTTACGGGAGTTTGACCAACCCCTGGGTTGGCACTATTATAAATCTTTCACCCAAAACTTTCATCATCTACAAGTGCATGATATACATCCTTCACCCAAAACTTCCATACTCTACAATTCGTTGTGACTTAGCGCTATCGATTTATTATGCCCCCCTGTTCCATGATATACATGTTGCACACAAAAATTCTGTGATATAAATTTTGCACCAAACACTTGCATCATTTACAATTCAACCCTGGTTATAGAGCCTGCCTACCTGAGAATCCACGATTTGAAAAGTGGCTAGGCATCGAATGGCTAGCGGTCAATCAGAGTCACGATATAAAAGCACAAAACACCATTCAAATCCGAGCATGGTTTGCATTTGGACCACAAATAATCTAGTAATATACATTAATATGGATACATTTTAAATAAACATAAACAAAATCCCTTTAACCTTGAACCTGACTTTCTCGGGCTCCTGGATTTTCCGTGGGTTGATCGGTTAGCGGACTGTCAAATCCTCATTTCCATCTATATCTTCACATCAGGAACCTGACCGACGATCGCCCCTTTCAACACTTGGCCAAATATCTCACCGTGACATCCCAACTTAGCGCTATCACATTCTTATCCCACGTGTTCCGTTATATACATCTTGCACCCAACACTTTCTTCATATACATTTTTCACCCAACAATTTTGTGATAAAAGATAAAGTATAGAAGACGGAAAAGAAGGGTAAATATATTCACATCTGTGATAGATATCTCATTTTCTTGCAATATATTTTCTGCATGTTTTTGGAGAAGTTATATACTTATTGCATATACTTGGAAAGAAATGAGAAGGTGGCGGGAACAAAAATGCCCATGGAAATTGGTCATACAGGCTTCAGAATAGGGTGGCAAGGGTTCCCGAGGACACATAAGGCCACGACTATTAAATTGTATATATCAGAACATTTCAGTGAAAAATGTGTAACATGAAGAGGTTGTTCCTACCATCCTCAATTCAAATTCATTCTGCGTTCACTAGTGACAACTCAGTGCACAACTTTGGTTATTGGCATTAACAAGAAAATAACATATTCAACAATGATTTACCGAAGCCCGAATGACCCCCGGGTTGGGGATTGGTCCTATATTGTCACATCATGAGCCCGACTGACCCCAATTTCTTTCAACACTTAGCCAATTATCTCTCCGTGGGGTCATGACTTAGCGCTATCGAATTTTTATGCCCCCTGTTCCGTGATATACGTATTCAACATTGATTTACGGGAGTCTGACTGACCCTTGGGTTGACGCTATTATAAATATTGCACCCAAAACTTCTATCATCTATAAGTGCGTGATATACATCCTACACCCAAAACTTCCGTACTCTACAATTTGTTGCGACTTAGTGCTATCAATTTCTTATGCTCCCCTGTTCCGTGATATACATGTTGCACACAACACTTCTGAGATATAAAATTTTCACCAAACAATTGCATCATTTACAATTCGACCCCGGTTATAGAACCCGCCTACGTGAGAATATGCGATCTGAAAAGTGGCTAGGCATCGAATGGCTAGGCATCGATCAGAGTCACGATATAAAAGCACGAGCACAAATGTGAATGGGTGCATCCACCAACGCACATTGGGACATTTTCGGAAAAATGACTAAGTAATGAGAAAGAGAGAGTAGAGTGGAAAAACAAACAGGAATTTCGTTGAGTATATAAGAGGGAAAATAAGGTCCAATATATTCAAATATGAAATTGATAATCCATTTCCTAGCAAGATATTTTTTGTATGTTTCAACTGCAGAAAGCGGTCGGATGAGCTTCAAAATAGGGTGACAAGGGTTCCCGAGGAGACGTAAGGCCCTTCTTGTCAAATTGTATATATCAGAACATTTCAGTGCAAAATGTGTAGCACGAAGATGGTATTCATGCCATCTTCAATTCAAATTCATTCTTCTTTTACTGGTGACAACTTAGTGCACAAGTTCACTTATTGGCATTAACAACAAAAAATAGATCTTGCACCCAAAACTTGCGCCATCTATAGTTTGACCATATACATCTTGCACCCAAAACTTCCGTGGTCTACAATTCGTCCACATATTGGAACAAGGTTTGCATTTCGACCACAAATAATCTATTAAGATACATTAAAATAAATATAATTTAAATAAATATATTTAAACTTGAACCTGAATTTTTTCGAACTCGTTGATTGGTCCTATATCATCACATAATGAGCCCGAACGACCACAGTTCCTTTCAACACTTAGCCAATTATTTCTTCACGAGGTCGCGACTTAGCGCTATCAAATTTTTATTCCCCATGTTCTGTGATATACGTATTCAACAACAATTTAAGGGAGTCCGACCGACCCCCGGGTTGGCGCTATTATAAATCTTGCACCCAAAACTTTCATCATCTACAAGTGAAGGATATACATTTCGCACCCAGAACTTCCGTACTCTACAATTCGTCGTGACTTCACGCTATCGATTTCTTATGCCCCATGTTCTGTGATATACATGTTGCACACCACACTTTCGTGATATACATTTTGCACCACACACTTGTGTCATATACAATTTGACCTCGGTTATAGAGCCCGCCTATCTGGGAATCCACGATCTGAAAAATGGCTAGGCATTGAATGGTTAGCAGTCGGTCGGAGTCATGATATAACAACATAAGCGAAAATGTGAACCAATGCATCTGCCAACGCGCGCATTGGGACATTTTCAGAAAAAACGGTTAAGTAACGAGAAAAAAAAAGTAGAGTAGAAAAACGGTCGGATGGGCCTCAAAATAGGGTGACAAGGGTTCCCGAGGAGACGTAAGGCCCTGCCTGTCAAATTGTATATATATTCTTCTTCTACTCATGACAACTCAATGCACAGGGTCGATTATTGGCATTAAAAACCAAAAAACGTATTCAATAGCGATATATGGGAGCCCGACCGACCCCCGAGTTGGTGCTATTATAGATCTTTCACCCAAAACTTGCGTCATCTACAGTTTCACTCTATACATCTTGCACCCAAAACTTTTGTGGTCTACAATTCGTCCAAATATTGGAACATGGTCTACATTTGGACCACAAATTATCTATTAAGATACATTAATATAAATACAATTTAAATAAATATATTTAAACTTGAACTTGACTTTTTTCGAACTCGTCGATTGGTCCTATATCATCACATCATGAGCCCGACCGACCGTAGTTCCTTTCAACACTTAGCTAATTATCTCTACGCGGGGTTGCGCCTTAGCGCTAACGAAATTTTATGCCCCATGTTTCGTGATAGGTGGGTTGGTTCGCTTATTTTCCCCGGGTTCGCGCTATTATAAATCTTGCACCCAAAACTTTCATACTCTACAATTTGTCACGACTTAGCACTATCGATTTATTATGCCCTCCTATTCCGTGATATACATGTTGCACACAACACTTCCATGATATACATTTTTCACCAAACACTTCCATCATTTACAATTCGACCCCATTTTAGTGCAAAATCTATAACACAAAGAGGGTATTCATGCCATCTTCAATTCAAATTCATTCTTCTTTTACTGGTGACAACTCAGTGCACAGGTTCTCTTATTGGCATTAACAACCAAAAAAATTATTCAACAACGATTTACGGGAGCCCAACTGACCCCCGGGTTGGCGCTATTATAGTTCTTGCACCCAAAACTTGCGCCATCTACAGTTCCTCCATATACATATTGCACCCAAAACTTCCGTGGTCTTCAATTTGTCCACATATTGGAACATGGTTTTCATTTCGACCATAAATAATCTATTAAGATACATTAATATAAATACAATTTAAATAAATATATTTAAACTTGAACCTGAATTTTTTCGAACTCGTTGATTGGTCCTATATCGTCACATCATGAGCCCGACCGACCACAATTCCTTTCAACATTTAACCATTTATCTCTCTACGGGGTCACGACTTAGTGCTATCGAATTTTTATGCCCCTTGTTCCATGATATACGTATTCAACAACAATTTATGGGAGTTCGACCGACCCCCGGGTTGGTGCTATTATAAATCTTGCACCCAAAACGTTCGTCATCTACAAGTGCGCGATATACATCTTGCACCCAGAACTTCCGTACTCTACAATTCGTCGTGACTTCACGCTATCGATTTCTTATGCCCCCTGTTACGTGATATACATGTTGCACACCACACTTCTGTGATATACATTTTGCACCAAAAACTTGCGTCATATACAATTCAAACTCGGTTATAGAGCCCGCCTATCCGGGAATCCGCAATCTAAAAAGTGGCTAGGCATTGAATTATTAGCGGTCGGTCGGAGTCACGATATAAAAGCACGAGCGCAAATGTGAACCGGTCTGTTCGCCAACGCGCACATTAGGACATTTTCGGAAAAACGAATAAGTAACGAGAAAGAGAGAGTAGAGGGGAAAACGATAGGACGAGCTTCAAAGTAGGGTGACAAGGGTTCCCAAGGAGACGTAAGGCCCCGCCTGTCAAATTGTATATATATTCTTCTTCTACTCGTGACAACTCAGTGCACAGGTTCACTTATTGGCATTAACAAACAAAAAACGTATTCAACAATGATTTATGGGAGCCCGAACGACCCCTGGGTTGGTGCTATTATAGATCTTGAACCCAAAACTTGCGTCATCTACAGTTCCGATGTATACATCTTGCACCCAAAAATTCCATGGTATACAATTCGTCCACATTTTGGAACATGGTCTACATTTGGACCACAAATTATCTATTAAGATACATTAATATAAATACAATTTAAATAAATATATTTTAACTTGAACCTAACTTTTTTGAACTCGTCAATTGGTCCGATATCGTCACATCATGATCTTGACCGACCGTAGTTCCTTTCAACACTTAGCCAATTATCTCTTCGCAGGGTCGCGCCTTAGCGCTAACAAAATTTCATGCCCCATGTTCCGTGATAGGTGGGTTGGTTCTCTTATTACCCCCGGGTTGGCGCTATTATAAATCTTGCACCCAAAACTTTCGTACTCTACAATTCGTTGCGACTTAGCGCTATCGATTTCTTATGCCCTCCTGTTCCATGATATACATTTTGCACCAAACACTTCCGTCATTTACAATTCGACCTCGTTTTCCAAAATTTACCTTGTAAGCTGCTTGGTAGGGACTACGCTGCCACACAACACTTGTATTAAAATTATTTTCATCTTTGGCCTTTTCTAATAAAGTAATCTAGACATTTCTTTTTAATAAATTCACCTTTATCAATTTGTGTTCTCCTCATATATTTTTTTATTATTTACTCACATCTTGTCTTGAGTTTCTTTTTAATAAATTCACCTTTATCAATTTGTGTTCTCCTCCTATATTTTTTATTATTTACTCACATCTTGTATTGAATGAGGATTTTGTTACAAAGATTTGTTTACTATTGTCTCCTTATATTAAAATGATTTTCATCTTTAGCCTTTTCTAATAGAATAATCTGAACATTTCTTTTTAATAAATTCACCTTTATCAATTTGTGTTCTCATATATTTTTTATTATTTACTCACATTTTGTATTGAATTTCTTTTTAATAAATTCACCTTTATCAATTTGTGTTCTCCTCATATATTTTTATTTATTTACTCACATCTTGTTTTTGAATGACATCTTGTTTTTGAATGGGGATTTTGTTATAAAGATTTGTTTACTATTGTATTTTTATATTAAAATGATTTTCATCTTTAGCCTTTCCTATTTCTTAATAAAGTAATCTAAACATTTTTTGTTTTTTAGTGAGTATATTGTTTTGGTAAATTTGGTTTGAAATTTGACTAAATTATTATAATTATAAATTTAAGTGTTTCAATATTTATAATTGTTAGAATTATTTAATTATTTTAAGCAATAATAAATAGTGAAAATATTGTTTTGGTAAATTTAGTTCGAAATTTGACTAAATTATTATAATTATAAATTTAAGTGGTTCAATCTTTATAATTGTTAGAATCATTTTAAGCAATAACAAATAGAATCATTTTAAGCAATAACAAATAGATGGTTTTTATTGTTAGAACTATTAACACAATAAAAAAATGGATGATTTCTATTTGTTAGAACTATTAATACAATAAAAAATGATTGATTTTACTAGCCTAATTTTGATCAACGAGTTAAATAATATTTTTTAATTTTTTTATTTAATTTTATATATATTTTTTATATTTTCTTAAATAAAAGTTTATTATCTTTATTATTTTTTAATTAATATTATCATAAAATTTTAAAAATAAAATATTTTAAAAATAAAAATAATTATAAATTATAAATTTAAAATA
>JZKD02S2048157.1:278255-296487 GCA_000966675.3 Picea glauca
CCTCTCCAAAAACGCCCTCCCATATTTTTTACAAAATCGCTGTTTTTCCAGTTTTGACACCTTGTCTTGTGAAGTGGATTCTGGGAAAATGAAGATGAAATTTTAAAAACAGAAAGAAATTTTTGTTCATCACAAAATTAATTAAAAAAACCTCTCTCAATTTTTTCACAGGTGCCACCAGTTGGGAGAATCGAAGCTTTCTTTCAGCCTCATTTTTTGGATTTTTGGTTTTCCTATTACAGTCCCGATTTTGCGGGAGCTGTTACAGTGATATGTAGGGGAATTTGGAAAAACCGAAGGAGGTTTTTGTCCAGAACATGCCCTTATACAATAACCTATTTCATTGTTTTCCATAGTGTCATAATTAAAGAGAAACAAATGTCTGAGTGGACCTCTTTTTCGCATAAATCCGACCCGTTTTTCATGGCGGACAATTCAGGATTTTTGGGGATTTGTGTCTATTTTTGGCCGAGGCGGTTGAATCCGACTTCCAAAACTTGTTGGGAGATATCTCCTATTTATTCATATGATTTTAATGTAAAAGGGGGTTGATCAGTCAGGGGACCATGATTGAGTTTTGTAAAACAACTCACTGAGCCTTCTGTATTTTCATCAATTCAATAATACAACCACAACAACTACAGGATTCATGTGTCATTTTTGGTGGTGATTTTTTCCTCATTAACTTTAAATTTGTTTCCATTGTATTTATTAAGTTATTCATACTTTGAATTATGCAAAGAAGTTCGAAGAACAAAATTTGTTGAGACATACACTATGTTTCTGGCTTTAACATAATTGTCAATGTTTTCTCCTCAAAGGTTAATTTTAGGATTCTTGATTGCCCTGTCATTGCATGGTCCTCTCATATTTCTCCTCTAAATCCAAAATCAAATTCAAAGAATCCACCAAGAGTGCCTACCTTTCCCTGTAAGGCTGTCTGTAGAACTTGTTTTTGATTGAGCTTCAGATTGCGACTCCATTGCCCATGGTTCCTTTTCTTTGCCCCTACCAATTCAAAATACAAACTCTAAACCCATTAACTAGCCTAATATTTGTTAAAACAAATCTATATCACACAGATATATCCCTCTCTAAGTCTTGGAGGGATAGATCCAAGACTCGAAGTGGTTTTGATGTTGCCTCTATGACTACCTTTGCAGCCTTGGGAAAATTACAAAGCGCTAACAAAATGGCGACCGTACTGGGGAAGCTTTCTCCAGTAGTACACTTCAAAGTTCCAGATTTGATCACTGATGGTGGAAAATGACCAGACACAAGAAGGCTGAGATCATTCACCTGGTGAATCCAATATCCAGACAGTGCCAACTCAAAGACTCCACTGGAGGAAGAACCTGAAACATGACCAAGAAGTCTAGAAAGACCAGGTACTCAAGCTCAAATTTCATTCAAGACATCTTTGGTTTTTTCTGCAATTATGTTTTGTCTTATTCTAAGCCTGATCAAAAGTATATTGTTGAAGATTACATTGACCACCTATTGATTGATGATCCCCAAGAGATCAGATCCCCAATTGTGGATTATGTACATACTCATACACCTGTGCACATCCCATATGCATATGTAGAAATCCTAGTGAGACATAAGCCTCCTTATTTAGCTCCTACTCTTGCTAAAACTCCAGATGGTTGTAAGCCTCTTGCTTCATCTCCTGTGCTTGAAAAAGTCCCAAATCAACAAAAGCCTCTATATTTGCCTCCTATTCTCCATGACCTCCCTACAAATTACACCAATAATATGCCCAGGTTTGATGGAGAGAATGCCAATATTACTGCTAAAAAACACATCCAGAGGTTTGAAGATTTTCTTGACCTTTATGAGGTTGAAGCTGATGATGTATATACAAGGATGTTTGCCCTGTCTTTGCAAGGTAAAGTTAAGAACTGGTTTAAAAATCTCCCAGTTGCAAGCATTAACCATTTCCATAAGTTTGTGCAAGCTTTCTTAGATCGATGGGTGATCATGAGAAATGTTTTTCTCATCCTAGAAGAGTATGACCATTTGAAAAGACAGCCAGGGGAGACAGTACAACAGTTTTAAGCAAGGTTTAATAAGGTATATCATGCAATGCCTATTGATATAAGGCCACCCGCAGGATTAACTCACTTGCATTTCCTATATGCCTTCGATCCTAAGATGGAATTCCAATTAAGAGAAAGGAACACTGAAACTCTCGAAGAAATGCAAAACGTTGCAATTGATGTGGAGACCAACTTGCTGATCAAAAGGTCAAAGGTAAAGAACAAAGAAAAGGAGCATCTAATGTCTTCAAAAGATAAACTGGACATTCTGGCTAGCACCATGGAAGAGATGATGCAAAAGAATAGCATAAGAGAAAATCTTGATGTTCAAAGACATCATGTTCCATTGATCTCGGAGAAAGAAAAGGTAATTGTTCCCAAACATTTTGTAGCTCACCCTTGGTACCATGGTTTGGATAATGATTCTTTCATGTATTCAATTCACAACGTAGCCGAAGATGAAGCTCCATCTCAACTTGCAGAGGAACAACCAATTGATATGATGTGCATGTTTGACGACTTTCTTTACTTGGATAATCTACCCAAGTGTGATCAATATGATGATGAGCATGAGGCTAAAATAGATGTGGATTGTTCAAAGCAACCAGTATTATGTCGTTGGCAGGAAGAATACCCGTTATAGCTCAGATATGACAATCAATCTACACATGGAAATGATGACAACAGTGATCAAAGTGCAGAAAATCTCAGAGTAAGTGAAAACACTTTGCCCTTATGTTTCTCATCTTTTCAATTTTTGAAAAGAAACTCTAGGCCAGTTGTAAATAGGGAAGACAAAAATTTCTCTGATCAATCAGTTGAAGATACTACTGTTGATATGGAGGCTTTTCTAAGCCCAAATTTACAGCCCTTGACATACTTTGATTTTCAAATTCGAGATGAAAGATTAAAGCCTGAGACAAATTATGAGTTAGACCAAAATAACTCTGTACCATTATGCTTTGATTCATTTCAGTTTTTGAATCTTAAGTATATGCTAAAGGATAAACATACAAAAAATCAAGAAGTATCGGTGGAACCAATGCAACAATCATTTCAATTTCTACATGATCCACTATCTGATGTGTTGGATGAATTGGGTTGTCAAAGTCATTTTCCATCATCCAGCCATGGGATAAAAATCTGTTATGATATTGACATGATTAGGCAAGCAGATTCATTGTCTTTTTCAATAGAGGTATCGTTTCAAGACCCATCAAAAAATTTGCAGCCATGTCAGGAAGTGCATGAGGATGCAAATAACATAGATACGGTGCCAGAGCATGTTACTCACTTGGATGAATCTAAAAATCAAGGAACAGGTCATTTCTACCTTGACCCTATAGTCACCTATATGGAGAAATTTTTCACCAAAGAGCCTCAATCTATCTCTGGAATTACCTTTTTTATTCAATATTATTGAGGTCTCTATTGTAAATATCAATCATGTTTTCAGCATTGGCCTTTACACTTTGCAGTTTTGAATCTATGGGAAAAAGGTCAAGCTGCCTTTTTACTGTGCTAATAAGCAGTCAAGCAGTCCTTTGGTCTGAGAAGCTACTTGATTGGCTTCATTGGAATTTTTGTATTATTTGATTTAACATGATTTTCAACAGTATAGGGTAGGTACATTCTGAGCATCTCTTTTTTAGCAGTGTTCATTTTGATTTGGTTTTCAGTCGCAAGATCAAAATAGGTATAGGTTGCAGAGTAAGATTTTGGGATCAACCCAATGGATAAAGCACCAGTCTGCATGTTCATAGGTCTGTGGTTCTTGGCACTTCACAAGTAGAGTACCATCCCCAGGTGGAGGCGTTGTTATAACCCTATAATTTATAGGATCAACTGGTGACTGAAAATGTCATCCCTTCACTGTTTTGGTTCCCAAATGATTTTCCATTCTGTAAATAATTTGAGAAAAGAAAAAGAGAAAAAGAAAGAAAGGAAAAGAAAAGAAAATGCATGATTGTTGAAGTGGAGTGGTGTTTCCTAAACCCATGGTGATAAAATCTTGGGAAAACCTACATAAATCATCTATCCTAAGTTTTTTCGGAGAAAATAGGAGTTTGCGCTGACAGATTAAATAAAGCGCACAAATGAACGGCTGAGGCGCTGGCGCGTAGATCTACGGTCGACAAGCTTTTCTGGACCCCCCCGATTATTCTACCTTTAATGGTGGGGGGGGGGTCCAAAATCATGGGTAACAAAGGCGTGCACCTGAACGGCTGAGGTGTCGGTGCCCAGATCCATGGTTGAGATTAAATTCTGGACCCCCCCGACCATTTTGCTTTTAATGGGGGGGGGGGGGGGTCCGGAAAGTTGGTTAAACATTGCGCTCAGATATACGGGCCAACGACAAGCACATCAATGGACGACCCCCCTGACTGTTCTTATTTTAACGATGGGGGGGGGGTCCAGAATGGAATATTTTTCTGACATACCTCCGCTGCCCTGTGACATCATTTTCCAATTTTTCTCCTAATGGTCATGTCTCATAACTCTGTCAGTCCATTCCCCCTGTCCCAACATGTCATCCATCCATTTATTTATCCCTCCTTTTCTCCAGAAAATATACCACCTCAAGGGGGGGTCCAGAATACCACTTACCTCTCCAAAACTTCCCTCCCCTATTTTCACAAAACCGTTGTTTTTCCAGTTTTGAAACCTTGTCTTGCGAAGCAGATTATGGGGAAAAGAAGATGAAATTTTAAAAACCGAAAGAGGTTTTTGTTCGTCACAGGATGAATTATAAAAACCTCTCTTAGTTTTTTCACAGGTTCTACCAGTTGGGAGAATCAAGGCTTTCTTTCAGCCTCATTTTTTGGATTTTTGGTTTTCCTGTTACAGTCCTGATTTTGCGGGAGCTGTTATGGCGAGCTGGAGGTGAATTTGGCAAAACCGAAGGAGGTTTTTGTCCAGAAAATGCCCTTATACAATAAAATATTTCATTTGTTTCCCCACTATCATAATGAAATAGAAACAAATGTCTGAGTGGACCTTTTTTTCGCAGAAATCCGGCCCATCTTTCATGGCAGACAGTTCTGGATTTTTTGGGATTTGTGGCTATTTTTGGCCGAGGAGGTTGAATCCGACTTCCAAAACTTGTTGGGGGATATCTTCTATTTATTAATATGATTTTAATGTAAAAGGGGGTTGATCACTCAGGGGACCATGATTGAGTTTTGTAAAACAACTCACTGAGCCTTCTGTATTTTCATCAATTCAAAAATACAACCACAACAACTACAAGATTCATGTGTCATTTTTGGTGGTGATGTTTTCCTCATTAAATGTAAATTTGTTTCCATTGTATTTATTAAGTTATTCATACTCTGAATTATGAAAATAAGTTCGAAGAACAAAATTTGTTGAGACATACACTCTGTTTCTGGCTTTGACATAATTGTCAATGTTTTCTCCTCAAAGGTTAATTTCAGGATTCTTGATTGCCCTGTCATTGCCCGGTCCTCTCATATTGCTCCTCTAAATCCAAAATCAAATTCAAAGAATCCACCAAGAGTGCCTACCTTTCCCTGTAAGGTTGTCTGTAGAACTTGTTTTTGATTGAGCTTTAGATTGCGACTCCATTTCCCATGGTTCCTTTTCTCTACCCCTACCAATTCAAAATCCAAACTCTAAACTCATTAAATAGACTAATATATGTTCAAACAAATCTATATCACTCAGAGAGATCCCTCTCTGAGTCTTGGAGGGATATATCCAAGACTCGAAGTGGTTTTGATGTTGCCTCTGTGACTGCCTCCGCAACCTTGGGTAAATTACAAAGCACTAACAGGGCCAAGACCCTAATTTTATTCTTATTATATTCTTTTAGGATTATAATATTTACAAATACTTCATAATTTGGTCCTTATATCTCCCTCACCTCTCGGGCACCTGCCATTCCTCACACCCACCACACTTCTTATTTTTCCATAGTCCCTGTTCCCCCTAATCGCAACACTTAATTATTTTTCCTTATACCTCCCTTTTCTCCTATCACCTTACCCCCACTCCCTATACTCAACACTTAGTATAATTTGAAACTTATTGGGTTCATCAGGTTCGCAGGTTGTTGGACTCGCGGACTTACCCACTTCCCTCACCTCATACCCAAAAACCCTCCAACATTTCCTTCCTTTCCATACCCATTTCAACCTCACCCTACGTCACCCTTATCCCTTCACCACCTACATTTCTCCCATTATCCCTCCCCCACCTACATTTAACCCCCCTCCGTACACTACCCTTCCCCCTCTCTCGTTCCACCCCCCTCCCATACTTAACCACTAATCTCAAGTTTCCTCATATTATATTCTCAACCAGTAAGAATATTACATATGCAGATTATGGAGGAATGGCACATGGAATCTGATGCAGGAGCATTGCCAACAACAAGCGAGCGCGGAGGTGGAAGACAACTGGGATGAGCGCAACACATTCTTGGCACATGTTGAAAATATTTTGAAATGTTTTGAAAGTGAATGCGCATACATTAATGTAATGAACTAAGAGGCATACTTTCATTTAAAACCTTAGACGCTGTCAATAGATCTTGAGCAATCTGCTCTGATCTGCCAATGTATAGAGGCATTTATGACCAGTTAATAAAAGTAGGTAGATTTAAAATTCCAGATTAGACAGTTTTAGGAATAGGAGGGAAAACAACTATAGACACTCTCATCTTTGTATCATTGTATCAATTCGAAGCACAGAAGAGACGAGAAGAGGCCTGTAGTAGAAATTTGTGTTGAAGAACCCATGTACAGAAGTTTGAATTAATATATGGATCTTTGATTCAGATTATGATGTTATGATGCTTTCTGTTTCTACATGCTGAATAGTGTGATTTTGTGATTGTATTCTCTCTGTTTTGAATTTACTATTATTTTTATGGTGAATGTATGATTTCATGTGAATGATTGAAGTCTGGGAGAGATAGCGAATGAGTTTCAATTGTTTCTTTTCCTTAGAGAATTTCCTGCAAGGAGTGCAGCGAAAACATCCGCAAGGTGTGTGTGACAAGGTTCAAAGTTTACCTTTGAAAGCTCAAGAGAGATATCATTTCTCTCGTTCTAGCAGAAGTGCAAGACAATCACAGAATCCGTGCAAGGTGTTCACAGGCTGGTCGAAACCTTCGAACTTATCAAATATGGGTGAGATATTGAAGGAATACTATTGCAGAGAAGGTGCATAGAGCCGAAAGTTCAAATACTTAGATGTATTTGAAGGATTGTTGCAAGGAGTGCGTGCATGAGTCTTTTGAAGACTCGAAGTTGCAAGAAATCTCAGGAGGAGTAGTGTTTTCGAAGTGTTCGAAGAAATATCCAGAATTTTAGCACCTTCAAAGTGTTCAAGAGAAGGCAGGGAGTGCAAGTCGTCGTGCAGAGGTAAAGTACTAGAGGAGGATCACCGAGTCGATTGAGCTAGAAGTCCTTTAAGGAGAAATTGAACGGTCAGAATTATCTGAGGAGAGCTCCCAAAACAACGAGGACCATATGATCTATAGAAGTTGCAAGGTGGATAAGGGCAGACGAATCCATCACCTTGGGATCCAGAATCAACGTGAGCCGTTGATCGTGATCTGTTCAGGCCATCAGATCATTTCGGGAATTCAGAGTTCGGGAGCCCGGAGTGCAAGCCAAAATATTTGGCTGATAAAGTTACCGAAACACGAAAGGAGTTTTCATGTGTGAAGGCAAAGAGTGACAATTTAGAATTTTGGAACTTCGGAGTTCGGGGTTTCGGAGGTCCTGAGGGTGAGTGATCGAGACACAGTAGGGAGGAAAGCCCGAAATCAGAAATTGCGGTAGGATATTTGTCGGCATTTCAGAAATCGACGTTTCGACGTTCCCATTGACAAGGAGTAGAGCACTCCACACTAGAAGCTCCGAAATCATGAAATCTCATGGAAGGAAACTGTTTCGGCATTTTGGTAATTCAGGGTCCAGAAGGTATAGGATATAGAGAGTTTGAGATTAAGCATCACGAACTCCTGGTATGCGAAATTGCGCCAGCCTTCGGATCAAGGGGAGGATCACAACCGTTGATATCCTTGGAAGCGGAACATTAGTATTTCGGTATTTTAGGATTTGGCACACCGGGAATCTTGTTGATAGGGGACAGGACATAGTGAAAGGGAAATCGCGAAGTGGGACAGGACTTAGCGCGAAGTTGTGGGGTTTTGGTAATTCGGGTTTCGGGACTCTGGGAGTCGAGAGATAGGGTTGCACATCATTGCAACTCCCGAAATTGCGAAGGGAGAAAAGCCAAAATTAGTGGTAAGAAGGGTCCAACATTTGGTACTTTGGGTTTTAGAGGTCAAAGAGGTAAGGCACTCGACAACGAGATTCACAAACTCATGAAATCTGGTATCCCGAAAGAAAAAGGGAAAATTCTCAATTTCAGTTGTGTGTTGATCGGGGAGTTCATGCCGGTGAATAATCCTGTGGGCATAACTCAGAAGGGACAGTGAATTACACTCGGATTGGGTGTGTGAATAATTTCCCGAGAGGAAATAAAAAGGGTCAGTCAGACTCTAAGGGGGCTGAAATTGAAAGATCCTGTGCGGACTCTGACCTGAGGGTCCGGGCTGCTGCGTCAATGTGGTATCAGAGGCCTTCTCTATTTTTATATTGCAGGTAGAGAAAGAGAGGAACATTTACAACCATGCCGCCGAGAAGGAGAGAGAGGCTAATACTTGATCCAACAGTGGAAAGGGAAATGCATGAATTACGTGCCAGGATTGATGCCATGGAGACAACACAGAGGGGCACAGTCAACACTGGAGACATCAACGAGGATGAAAGTGAAAATGAAGATGGAAACTAGGGAGAAGAAGTTGTAGCCGAAGATGCAGCAGATGAATGCCTATTCAGGGCTATTGCGAGGATAGGTGCCAGAGCGAAAATGGACATTCCAGTATATGAGGGAAACCTGGATGTTGAAGAGCTTCTAGATTGGATTAGGGCTCTGGATAAATATTTTGATTAGGAGGATATTGAGGAAGACAAGAAGGTCAAACATGCTGTCACAAGACTTAAAGGACATGCAACATTGTGGTGGGATGAACTGCAAGTGGACAAACGCTGTAAGGGCAAGCAGAAAATCAAGAGTTGGGATAGAATGGTTGCAAAGATGAAGGAAAAATTCATACCCAAAGATTATCAAATTACTCTGTTTCGGAGAATGTAGAATTTGAGACAGAAGTTGGGTTCAGTGAAAGAATACACTGAGGAGTTCTACAAGATAAACATCAGAGCAGGTCATCGGGAAAGCGATGATGAAAAGGTTGCCAGGTACATGAATGGTATGCAGTATGACATTCAAGATGAGATGAGCATGATGAGCCTTCAGAATGTGGAGGATTCTTATCATATGGTTCTGAAAGAAGAAGAGAAGCTGAGACGAAAGCAAGGTCAGAGAGGCCGAGGAAGAAGTCAAGCCAGAGGCAAAAAAATTTCCCAAGAAAGGAATCCGAAACCTAAAGAAGCGTGGAAGAAACCTCAACCTCAAACTGAGAGAGGTGGAAGCTAATAGAGAGGACAGTATGATGATAGAAATACTTTTCCTCGTACTAGAGGAAGAGGAAGAGGCCGAGGAGGTGAAGTGAAATGTTTTACCTATGGGAAAAATGGACATAAATCTTATGAGTGTCCAGATAGAAAGAAAGAAGGAGGTGAGACTCACATTGCCGAAGCACAAAGATAGAATGTTGAGGCAGAAGATGCTGAGGGCGGAAGATCACTGATGATGAGGAAAGTTCTCTTAACGCTAGAGAAGGAAGTAGAGAACCCAGCCGAAAGGAACAAACTTTTTCAGACTGCTTGCAAGACCAAAGATCGGGTATGCAAAGTCATCGTGGAGAGTGGTAGCACAAACAATCTTGTTTCTACAGAGATGGTAGAAAAGTTGGAGCTGGAGACTATTGAAAATCCAAGCCCATACAGAGTTTCATGGTTACAAAAAGGACATTAGGTAAATGTCACTAAACAATGTTTAGTTGAATTTAAAATAGGAGGATATAAGGATGAAATACTATTTGATGTCATTCCCATGGATGTTTGTCATTTATTGTTGGGTAGACTGTGGAAATATGACAGGAATGTGATTCATGATGAGAGAAAGAACACATACACCGTGGAGAAGAATGGGAGAACTCACATGTTGTTGCCGATTAAGGATAAAAAAACTTGAGGTAAGCAACACTGTACTTCTCATGAGTGGGAAGGAACTTCTTAAGGAGGTTAAGAAGAAGGAAGACACACCATTCATCATGGTTAGGAAACCTAGAATTGTTTTAACCAGTAAAAGAGTGGATGATTTACCGAAGGAAATCTAGAGGTTACTAGAAGAGTTAGCTGATATAGTAGTGGACGAACTACCTTTTTCGTTGCCACCAATCAGAAGTATAAGCCATCATATTGATCTCATACCTGGAGCTAGTTTACCAAACAAAGCAGCATACAAATTGATGTCGTAGGAGAATGAAGAGGTCAAAAGACAAGTCCAAGACTTAATGGACAAGGGATTGGTTAGAGAAAGCTTGAGTCCATGCGTTGTTCCAACAGTGCTCAACCCAAAGAAAGATGGAGGTTGGATGATGTGTACAGACTTGAGGGAAATCAACAATATTACCATCAGATACATATTTATGTTGCCAAGGATGGATGATTTGATGGATTTCTTGAGTGGAGCAAAATATTTTTCAAAGATTGATTTGAAAAGCAATTATCATCAAATTCGGATGAGAGAAGGTGATGAATGGAAGACAACCTTCAAGACAAATGAAGGCCTATATGAATGGCTTGTTATGCCATTTGGCTTAACAAATACGATTAGTACTTTCATGAGGTTGATGAATGAAGTCCTGAAGGAGTTCATCAGGAAATTCGTCATTGTATATCTTGACGATATACTGATTTTCAGTAGAACAGAAAAAAGCACTTGAAACATTTGGCTACAGTGATGAAGAGATTACAACAAGAGAAGTTGTTGATAAATATGAAGAAATCATCATTCATGAGGACATAGCTCATTTATTTGGGTTTTTTTTATCTCTGCAGATAAGATGAAAATTGATCCAGATAGAGTGGAGATGATTAAGAATTGGCCATCGCCGAAGAGTATATTTGAAGTTAGAAGCTTTCATGGATTGGCTAGTTTCTACAAGAAATTTATCAGAAATTTTAGTGGAATTAGTGCATCGATGATGGACATGGTGAAGAAAAGACATAAGTCTTTTCACTGGACATAAGAAGCAGAGAAAAGTTTCAATTTGTTGAAAAGGAAGATTACTAAATAGCCAATTTTGGTGTTGCCAGATTTCAACAAGATGTTTTAGGTCAAATGTGACGCAAGTGGATTTGCAATAGGAGCGGTCTTGAGCCAAGACGATAGACCGATCACATACTTCAGTAAAAAACTGAATGAAGTGAAAGTGAAGTACTCCGCATATGACAAAGAATTCAATGCAGTTATACAAGCGATGAAGAAATGGAGATATTATTTGGTTCCTAAAGAGTTTGTCTTGTACAGTGACAATCATGCCTTACAATTTGTGACTCAATAGGAGAAGTTGAACCAAAGACATGTTAAATGGGTCGAATATATGCAGAATTTTACTTTTGTAATTAAACATATTTCTGGAACTGCTAACAAATTTGTTGATGCTTTGAGCAAGAAATGTTTGCTTATGCAGGAGTTAAGAGTCAAAAAATTAGGTTTTGATAACCTCAAGGACATGTACAGAGATGACCTAGATTTCAAAGAGGCGTATGAGGCATCTAAGAATCCAATTCTCAGGGACAGAAGTCAATGGAATGAATATATGATCCAGGATGGATTATTATTCAGAGGCAATCAATTGTGTATTCCAAAATTATCCATGAGGGAGAATCTGCTGAAAGAAAAACACAATAAGGGATTGGTCGGACATTTCGGTCATGATAAAACGTTCTCAAAATTAAATAGCTCATATTTTTGGCTGGGGATGAGGACCAATGTCAAAATATTTGTGGATAGATGCATGATTTTTTAGCACACAAAGGGAAAAAGGCAGAACACAGGGTTATACCAGTCGTTAACCATACCCAAGAAGCCGTGGGATGCAGTGAGCATGAATTTTATATTGGGGTTGCCAAGGACACAAAGAGGGTTTGATTCAATATTTGTGGTGGTAGAAAGATTTTCAAAGATGGCACATTTTATACCATGTCAGAAAACCAGCGATGCAACTCATATTGCGAACCTGTTTTTCAAATAAGTCGTCAGAATTCATGGCTTACCAAGAAGTATAGTTTCGGATCGAGACACCAAGTTCGCGGGAAATTTCTGTAGGACATTATGGAAGAAGCTGGGGACAAATTTTTCATTTAGCTCAACTTATCATCCTCAGACGGATGGACAAATAGAAGTTGTGAACAAGAGCTTGGGAGATTTGCTAACGAGCCTAGTGACTGAACACCACAGTGAGTGGGATCACATTCTGCCACATGTAGAATTTGTTTACAATGATTCACACAACAAAAGCACAGGGCAGAGTCCATTTCAGATTGTTTATGGAATGCAACCCAGGGGAGTTTTTGAATTGAAATATTCAGAACAGAATGAAACTAGAAGTGCTAGTGCAGAGGATTTTGCAGAGGAAATGAAGGAACTTCACAACCAAGTGAAGGAACAACTGCAAAATTCGAGCCAAGAATATAAATGAAGAGAAGATCAACACAGGCGAGAAATTCAATTTGAAGTTGGCGATCTGATTCTTGCACATATGAGGAAAGAAAGGTTCCCAAGGGAAACATATAACAAACTGAAAATGAAGAAGATTCGACCATGCAAGATCGTAAAGAAATTTGGGGCAAATGCATATGATATCGAATTACCCGATGGGATCGAAATTTCACCGATATTCAACATCTCAGATTTGTACCCTTACAAAGATGAAGAAGCAAGAGTAGACAATGAACAGACAGAGGTTCAGTGGACTAAACAAATGCCTGTAGCTGAAAAGGTAGAGATGAAAAGTATACTTGACAAGAGAGTCAACAAGAGGACAAGGAGAAAAGAGTATTCTGAGTACTTAGTGAAATGGAAGGGACATCCAGTTGAAGATTCCAGCTGGGAGAATGAAGCAGAAATTCAGAAGCATGGACAGACCGTGCAAGATCTCATGAATAGGAGTCCATGAAAATTTTCAAGCGAGGGAGTATGATGCAGGAGCATCGCCAACAACAAGCGAGCGCGGAGGCATAAGACAACTGGGATGAGCGCAACGCATTCTTGGCACATGTTGAAAATATTTTGAAATGTTTTGAAAGTGAATGCATGGACATTAATGTAATGAACTAAGAGGCATACTTTCATTTAAAACCTTAGACGCTGTAAACAGATCTTGAGAAATCTGCTCTGATCTGCCAATGTAAAGAGGCATTTATGACCAGTTAATAAAAGTAGGTAGATTTAAAATTCCAGATTAGACAGTTTTAGGAACAGGAGGGAAAACGACTATAGACACCCTTGTCTTTGTATCATTGTATCAATTCAAAGCACATAAGAGAAGAGAAGAGAGTTGTAGTAGAAAGTTGTGTTGAAGAACCCATGTACAGAAGTTTGAATTAATATATGGAGCTTTGATTCAGATTATGATGTTATGATGCTTTCTATTTCTACATGCTGAATAATGTTCTTTTGTGATTGTATTCTCTCTGTTTTTCATTTACTATTATGTTTATGGTGAATGCATGATTTCATGTGAATTATTGAAGTCTGGGAGAGATAGCGAATGAGTTTCAGTTGTTTCTTTTCCTGAGAGAATTTACTGCAAGGAGTGCAATGAAAACGTCTGCAAGGTGTGTGTGACAAGGGTTATAGTTTACCACTGAAATCTCAGGAGATATATCACTGTTCTTGTTCCAGCAGAAGTGCAAGACAAGAACAGAACCCATGCAAGGTGTGCATAGGCTGGTCGAAACCTTAGAACTTATCAACTAAGGGTGAGAGATTGAATGATTTCTATTGTAGAGAAGGTGCACAGAGTCGGAAGTTCAAATACTTAGACGTATTTGAAGGATTTCTGCAAGGAGTGCATGTAGGAGTCTTCTGAAGACTCGAAGTTGCAAGAAATATCAGGAGGAGTAGTGTTTTCTAAGTGTTCGAAGAAATATCCAGAAGGTTATCAACTTCAAAGTGTTCAAGAGAAGGCAGGGATTCCAAGTCGTCATGTAGAGGTCAAATCCCAGAGGAGGATCACCGAGTTGATTGAGCCAGAAGTCCTTTAAGGAGAAATTGAATGGTCGGAATTCTCCGAGGAGAACTCCCAAAACAACGAGGATCGTAGGATCTACATAAGTTGCAAGGTGGATAAGGGCATATTAATCCATCACCTTGGGATCTAGAATCAACGTGAGCCATCGATCGTGATCTGTTCAAGCCATCAGATCATTTCAAGAATTCAGAGTTTGGGAGCCCGGAGTGCAAGCCAAAATCTTTGGATGATCAAGTTCCCGAAACGCGAAAGGCGTTTTCGTGTGTGAAGGTGAAGAGTGACAATTCAAAATTTTGGAACTTTAGATTTCTGGGTTTCAGAGGTCCCAAGGGCGAGTGATCAAGACACAGTAGGGAGGAAAGCCCGAAATTAGAAATCACGACAGGATATTTGTCAGCATTTCAGAAATCGACGTTTCGACGTTCCCGTTGACAATGAGTAGAGCACTCCACATCAGAAGCTCCAAAATCGCGAAATCCTGGGGAAGGAAACCATTTTGACATTTTGGTAATTCAAGGTCTGGAAGGTATAGGAGATAGAGAGTTCGAGATTAAGCATCACGAACTCCCAGTACCTGAAATCGTGCCAGTTGTTAGATCAAGGGGAGGATCACAGCCGTTGATCGCCTTGGAAGAAGAACATTAGTATTTCGGTATTTCAGAATTCAACATACTAGGAATCCTGTTGACAGGGGACATGACATAGTGAAACGGAAATCCTGAAGTCACTAAGTGTGACAAGACTTAGCACGAAGTTGCGGGGTTTCGGGACTCCGGGAGTTGAGAGATAGGGTTTCACATCATCGCAACTCCTGAAATTGCGAAGGGTGAAAATCCGAAATTAGTTGTAAGAAGGGTCCAACGTTTGGTACTTCGGGTTTCAGAGGTCGAAGAGGTAAGGTGCTCGACAAAGAGATTTGCGAACTCGTGAAATCCGATATCCTGAAAGAAAAAGGGGAAATTCTCAATTTCAGTTGTGTGTTGATCGGGGAGTTCATGCTGGTGAATAATCACGTGGGCATAACTCAGAAAGGGCCTGTGAATTACACTCGGATTGGGTGTGTGAATAATTTCCCGAGAAGAAATAAAAAGGGTCAGTCAAACTCTAAGGGGGCTGAAATTGAAAGATCCTGTGTGGACTCAGACCTGAGATTCCGGGGTGCTGCGTCAGAATCCAATAAGATTCTTACGCAACGTAGTATGTGAATGGTTCCACTTGGCATCTGATTAATGGATGACACACACAAATTTATGAGAGATGACACATGGCAAATTACCGGTGGTGAAACATGATATGTTATTATTTGTTAGACATGAATATTACTAGCCTATAATGGGATGACACATGGAAACACGTGAATGGATGAGTCATCAGTGATTGAGCATGAGGTGGAGGTTGATTGGTTATCTAAAATATTATTATTCAATTAATTTCCCAAGGAAGGTCGAAGTCCTAAGTTTCCATAGTTCTTTCATTTCTTAAATGAAGTATATATCATAATTTTCAATATATACTATAAAGAATTGTAAAATACCATGAATGTGGGATAATTTTCATAAATACAAGTAGAAATTTCAAAAGGGAGCATGAAACACAAATCAAGGGCCCACATTTTCCCAAGACATCAGATTGACGGTCCTTGATAGATGAACTTCAGAAGACCATAAATTGAGCTCTGGGTGTCATAATCACGCAAATTTTATACCGTTGGAAAGGTATTTTGATGAAGAAGATGATGATATATGTTAGAAGTTCTTAAAGTGGCTAAAAAATTCCCGGAAATTGAAATATCAATCAGATTCATTTTTAATGCGTTTCCTTGACAACTCAACTTCACGAGATCATATATTGAGATCCGAGAGTTGGATTTGGGAAAAAAATATATCATTAGAAAGATAAGACAACGAATATCACATATGAATTGATTTAAATGGATAAAATATTGATTATTACTTCCATAAAATTAAAACAAAGTCACCCTCTTTAAAAAGACAATTAATTAAATTTTGAAAATAAAAGTTTATTTAAATTTTTTTATTAAAAAAAGAAAGGGACAAATTTTAAAGAAACGAATGATAATGATGTGAACGCATTAAAAACACTTAATGAGGCATTAATTAAAGAGAATAATTTAAGAATAAAAGTGTATGGTAAATTCAAGAAAGGAAAAACCCTAACTACTCAAGTAGTTATAAGATCTAGTTTTTAAAGAGAAGAAGTGTTTCATCAAAGGTTCCACAATTAGAATTATCAGAGGGGAAAAGGCAGAATATTAGAAGAAGAAGAATATACAACCATTAATATACAACCAAGCTTTTGATCAACGAAGAGAGATATCCATCTTCTCCACTCTTCCTCTTCTTCTACACCATTTCTCATAGCCTTATAATTGAATCTTTGAATTGGGCACAAGGCTGAGTTTTTGAGTGTACTTCTTGTATTCTTCAAAATAGTTTTCTTGTATGATGATGGAGTATGTATAACCATATATATGATTGTCAAATATTTTGTAATCAAGAAAATTTTTCATGAATAAAAATTTAGAAAGAATTACTTCGGGGTTGATTTCAATTGTATCTTGTAACTTTGAGTCTTAAGTATGAGATATTTGAAATTGATATATCAGATTCTCTTTTGATCTTTATAGTAATACTCTTTTAAAATTCTTTGATATGATAAAATTGTTTTCTCCTATTTCTCGTGAAGAAGATATAGATACATTTGTACGTGATTAAGAATATTGTGTATGTAATGTTGATCACAAAGAAATTTTGATGTTGAAGCAATCCTTCAATATTTTCTATTGTTAAAAGTCTTCTGACTGCACATAAAGATTAGATCAAGTTATTGAAGAACCATTTTATTGAATAAATTCAAGCAATAATGATAAAGGGTTTACTTTCTAAGCATTCTCCTAATCCAAGATATTAAAGATATATCTTTTAGCCAAATAGGAATACAACCTATTTAAAAATGCATGGGGATTCATATCCTCATGAGGTTACCATTTCGGTCCTGACAGATTCAAGCCTCAAGATGGATATACTCTAAAACTTCATGCATAAATGTTGAAATATTCAAGAAACATAACTAACTCATAAGTTAGGTTTATCAAATAACATTTTAACATCAGATATTTTCCAAAAACGATGCTGGCATGGTCCAAACCAATGTATTTTTATGCAAAAGTAACTCAAAATACGTATATCATCTTTATGGTACATGTCCCTTTTCCACAAGGGTTTGGTAGGGCTCCTTCCTGATGAGAAAATGAATGAGTCAATGGTAAATGGATTCCATGGAACTTTGCATGAGAACATTCTATCTTATTTCTCCACATTTCATTGTTATGTCATTTGGAGGCTTTGGTTTGCACAAAATACTATGATTTTTGAAGATTAAAGTTGGATTCCTGATTTTCTAGTTACCAAGATGCTGGTCACTTACAAAGAAGGATCACACCTAGTGCAACTTGAAAAACCTTAGATGCTTAAAGAATCAATTGTCACATCCCCACAACGTACCTAGCTGAATCTTTCGTTCATGCACCTCTTGAGTGTAGATTTTAACCTTGTACAATTATTTACTGCAAACAAATTTTCAATAAAAGAATAGAAAAGATACAATGGAAAACACACACATTACACAGAGATTTTTCCTCTGGAAACTCAAACTGGGAAAACAAACATCTTCTATATTCATTCACACATACATTGTACACAATACAATATACATATAGGAGCCAACGACATCCAAAACCCTAAGCCAATGACCTAGATTATTTAACAACCCTAATTCCTTAACCGAAAATAGAAAACCATCAGCGAAAAAATATGTGGCGAAAAACTATCCAAAAATGGACAAGAAAACCAAGGACCGCCCAAAAATGGACACAAAAACCGAGGTTTTTTTTTTTTTTTTTTTT
>JZKD02S2048157.1:302076-325093 GCA_000966675.3 Picea glauca
TTGTGAATATATTTCCATAATAATTGGTTTATTACAAACAAATATGTCAATAATAAGGATTTAAATTTGAGTGAAAGAAAAGAAATATATTTATTTATTTTATTTTATTATAACTAGAGATGCACCATGCATTTATTTTATATCAAGAATGCATCAAACAATTCTATTAAGATAATTGAGATAGGTAACACATAATATAGAATTAATAATAAAAAACAATACAAATTTAAATTTTGAGATGTACTTTATTATTTTGTGTTTTTTTTACATCAAATTTTAACATAATTTACATTTTTGTTATTTTTTTTTAAATATATGTATTTAAAAATATATTGTATAAAGTTTTTTGAAGTTTTAAAAATAAAATAAAATAATTTATTTAAGAATAAGAAAAATAGCAAGCTAATGGGTACTTGATTAAAATTGGTTACCTATATTTTCATGTTCTTGGATTAATAAAAAGAAAAATGATATCAAAATACGACAATTTTTGAACGCTAATGGGTTCATTACATAGTCCTCACTCTGAGCTTTGCCACACATTTTTTGGAAAGTTCGTATGCTCAATACATCCAAATTTACTTTTAAGCGGAAAATGATGCTTCTTCCATGTGAAAGAAATATAATTTCTTCCAAACACATCTAAAAGTTTTCGAGCCCAAGACGATAGTTTTCTTCAATTTCTAGGGTCCAAGACCCATAACTTTCTTCTATTTATTGAGCCCAAGAGCCTTAGTTTCTTCTTTGTTCATGAACCAAGACCCTTAGTTTCTTCTTTCTTCACGAACCAAGACCCCAATTTCCATTTCCCTACCGCACCCTTATCCCTCCTCCACTTACATTTCTCCCCTTATACCTCATCCACCTACATTTCTCCCCCTTCCCTACACTACCCTTCCCCCTCTCTCGTTCCACCCTCCTTGCATACTTAAAACCATTAATCTCAAGTTTCCTCATATTATGTTCTCAACCAATAACCCAATTTCCATTTCCCTACCCCCACCCTTATCCCTCCTCCACCTACATTTCTCCCCTTATACCTCTTCCACCTACATTTCTGCCCCATCCCTACACTACCCTTCCCCCTCTCTCATTCCACCCTCCTCGCATACTTAAAACCATTAATCTCAAGTTTCCTCATATTATATTCTCAACCAATAAGATTCTTACATATGCAACCTATGGAGGAATTCCACATGACATCCAATAATATTCTTACACATTGTAGTATGTGAATGGTGCCACATGACATATATATTGATGTATGACACATGGAAATATATGAGATATGACACATGGCAGCTTACCAATGGTGACACATAACAGGTTCTTATTGGTTACACGTGGAGATTACTAACCTATAATGGGATGACACATGGCAACACGCGAATGGTTGACTCATCAATGAATGGGCATAAGATTCTTACATATGCAACCTATGGAGGAATGCCACATGACATCCAATAATATTCTTACACATTGTAGTATGTGAATGGTGTCACATGGCATCTCTATTGATGGATGACAAATGGAAATATAAATATATGAGATATGACACATGGCATCTTACCAATGGTGACACATGACATGTTCTTATTAGTTACACATGCATATTACTAGCCTATAATGGGATGACACATGGAAACATGTGAATGGTTGACTCATCAATGACTGGGCATGAGGTGGAGGCTGATTGGTTTTCTAAAATATTATTATTTAATTAATTTCCCAAGGAAGGTCAAACTCCTAAGTTTTCGTAGTTCATTCATTTCTTATATGAAGCATATATCATACTTTTCAATATATGCTCTAAATATTTGTAAAATCCCATGCATGTGGGATAATTTTTATAAAGACAAGTCGAAATTTCAAAATGGAGCATGAAACACAAATCAAGGGCCCAAATTTTCCCAAGACATCAAATCGACGGTCGCTGAGTCATGAACATTTGACGACCATAAATTGAGCTTCGGGTGTGCAAGTTTTATACCATTGGAAATTTTTTTCAACAAAGAAGATGATGGTATAGGTTGGAAGGGCTGAAAGTGGCCACAGTTTTTCCATAAATTGAAATATCAGTCAACTTCATTTTTAATGGGTCTTCATGACAACTCAACCTCATGAGCTCATATCTTAAGATCCGAGAGACCGATTTGGAAAACATTTACATCGTTGGAAAACTAAGACGATGAAGATAATATATGAAGTGATTTTCATGAATAAAATGTTGATTATTACTTCCAAAAAATTAAAACACAACCCCCCTCTTTAAAAAGACAATTAATTAAATTTTGAAAATAAAAGTTTATTTAAAAAATTTTATTAAAAAAGGAAAGGGACCCATTTTAAAGATACAAATGATAATGATGTGAAATCATTAAAAACACTTAATGACGCATTAATTAAAGATAATAATTTAAGAATCAAAGTGTATGGGAAATTCAAGAAAGGAAAAACCCTAACTACTCAAGTAGTTATAAGATCTAATTTTTAAAGAGAAGGTGTTTCATCAAGGGTTCCACAATCAGAATTATCAGAGGTGAAGGGGTAGAATATTAGAAGAAGAAGAAAGTACATCCATGAATATACAACCAAGCTTATGATCAATGAAGAGATATCTCCATCTTCTTCACTCTTTCTCTTCTTCTACATCATTTCTCATAGCCTTATGCTTGAATCTTTGAATTGGGCACAAGGCTAAGTTCTTGAGTGTTCTTTTTGTATTCTTAAAAAGAATTTTCTTGTATGATCATGGAGTATGTACAACCATATATATGACTCTCAAATATTTTGTAATGAAGAACATTTTTCATGAACAAAACTCCACAAATAATTTCTTTGGGGATGATTTCAATTGTATCTTATAACGTTGAGTCTTAAGTATGAGATATTTGAAATTGATCTATCAAATTCTCTTTTGATATTTATATTAATACTCTTTTAAAATTCTTTGAGATGATCAAATTATTTTCTCCTATTTCTTGTGAAGAAGATATGGATACATTTATATGTGATTAAGAAGATTGTGTATGTAATGTTGATTGCAAAGATATTTTGATGTTGGAGCTCTCTTTCAATATTTTCTATTGTTAAAATACTTCTTTATACACATAAAGATCAGGTCAGGTTATTGAAGAACCATTTTATTGAATAAATTAAAGCAATAAAGATCTAGGGTTTGCTTCCTAAGCATTCTTCTAATCCAAGATATTAAAGATATATCATTTAGCCAAAGATGAGTACCACCTATTTAAAAATACATGGGGATTCATATCATCATGAGGATTTCATTTTGGTCCTGACAGATTCAAACGTCAACATTTTTGGCATCCATACTGGGGACCCATTTGTTTTCAAGATATTTGAAGCCCTACTTCATATTTGATTGAGAAACTAGAATCTCCATGGTTCAAAGCTTCGAAAGAAAATTCAAAAACACTGTTGCTTGTTCTAGATTCAAGGGATTTATAAAAGGATTATTGAAATATGTTTCACCTTTTTTATAACCTAAAAAATACCCAATAAGCACAGAAGACTCGGGAGAATGAACTTCCTAGCAATTCCATTGAAAATACTCAAAAATCTCAAAATGATGTATATTGTGATTCCTTTGAAGGATTTTATTCATGTCATAATGATCCTTTAAATTCTCCATCAATCCCATCAATGGATTTAAAATACTCAGCAAAAGGGAAAATTTCCCAAAGAAGGAGGCGATTTCATAAAAATCCATTAAATCTACCAGAAGTAGATTTTCAAATTCCTGATATTTCTATTGAAAAATTTTCTACATTCTTTGGGGATGCTTTAGAAGATGCAAAGAAACACTTATTTAATTTTAAAAGTACATGTCATGATTTAAACCTCATTTAAGACAATGTTACATGTAGATTATTTTAACAAATCCTGAGAAGGGATTATCTTGAATGGCATAGCTCACAAATACCTAACTCCATTACCAGTTGGGATGTGTCAGAAAATTCATTCGCAAAAAAGTTCATCCTGAGAGTGCATTCATATGTTTTTGTTGATGCTTTCAATGTTTATTCCCACCAACCATCTCCCATATGGAGGCAAGATAACGAAGTGACTAATTTTTAAGAAGAATCTAATCAAATATTGGATGACTTTTCTGAGTCAAGTCATATTGTTGAAAATGAAGATGAAAATTCTAATTTGCAAGAATAAAATTTTGGCCTTCTATATACTCTATATGAAAATATTTCAAGAAACAAATTTGAGAATGAAATCAAGGAGCCTCCACCAAATACACAAGAATATTTCATCCTTGCAATAGATGATGAAAATCCTCAAGAGCCTTGGCAACAAGAATAATTAGTGGAAGAAATGAATCTTGAGAAAAATGATGAACAAGATGGACATTACATGAATGGAGAGTCTTTTCAAGATATTATTGATGAATCAAGAACCTTGGAAGTGGTTGGAGATAAGGATAAAGATGAATTTATTCTAATATTGGAAACTCTTCATCTAATCAAAGATGACAATATTCTTGAGCAACCAAGAATTGACTTCATTGAATTATGGTTCCAAACCATTGTTGGCGAAACAACACAATCAAATCCTCAACACACCTTGTTCAATATTTCTTCACTATATACTGAGAGTGCCCCTAACTCATTGGTACAAGTTTCAATATGTTCCATAGTGATGGAGTTCATTCCACAAATTAGATCAATGCTTGAATGGCTCCACTGGAAATCTACCTACACCTAAGGTGCCCCTTTCTTCCAAGTAAGGTATGGTAGGTAGATAATGTATGTACACATTGTTTTTATTCACTTCAATTTTGTATAATAAGATAGTTACTAAGATAACTCCATGAAAGAAGAAGAATTACATGAATCTATTTTGAAGATGACTCCATAGCTCAATGGAGAAGGAAATTGATCTTGAGATTCTAGTGTTCTCAGCAACCCAAAGGGGGTCATTGTCCCGTAGTTGGAGCTAGTTGTTTCCCAAAGGTGGTCACCTATTTTTTCCCGCTCTTGGATTAATAAAAAACAATGATATCGAAAGAAGACATTTTTTGAAAGATAACGAGTTCATTGCATATCCCTCAGTCTTAGCTTTGCCATGCATTTTTTGGATTCAAAATTCGAGTTTGTATGCTCAATATATCCAAGTTTACATTTAAGCGGAAAAGGACGCTTCTTCCATGTGGAATACATTTAATTTCTTCCAAACACATCTAAAATTTTTCTGGCCCAAGATCCTGGTTTTCTACAATTTTCTCAAGTAAAAGACCCATAAATTTCTTCTATCTCCCGGGCCCAAGACCCTTAGTTTCATATTTCTTCATGGGGCCAAGACCATAATTTTATTCTTATTATATTATTTTAAGATTATAATATTTACAAATACTTCATAATTCGGTCCTTATATCTCCCTCACCTCTCGAGCACCCTCCAGTCCTCACATCCACCACTTCTTATTTTTCCATAGTCCCTCTTTCCCCTAATCTCAACACTTAATTATTTTTCCTTATACCTCCCTTCTATCCTCTCACCTTACCCCCACTCCCTATACTCAACACTTAGTATAATTTGAAACTTATTGGGTTCATCAGGTTCGCAGTTTGTCGGACTCACAGACTTACCCACTTTCCTCACCCCATACTCGAAAACCTTCCAACATTTCCTTCCTTTCCATGCCCATTTCAACCTCCCCCCTACCTCACCCTACATCACCCTTATCCCTCCACCACCTACATTTCTCCCATTATCCATCCCCCACCTACATTTATCTCCCTTCCCTACACTACCCTTCCCCCTCTCTCGTTCCACCCCCCTTCCATACTTAACCATTAATCTCAAGTTTCCTCATATTATATTCTCAACCAATAAGAATATTACATATGCAAAATGTGGAGGAATGGAACATGGATTCCAATAAGATTCTTATGCAATGTAGTATGTGAATGGTGCCACTTGGCATCTGATTAATGGATGAGACATGGAAATTTATGAAAGATGACACATGGAAACTTACCAGTGGTGACACATGATATGTTCTTATTTGTTACACACAGATATTACTAGCCTATAATGGGATGAAACATGGAAACACGTGAATGGATGACTCATCAATGATTGAGCATGAGGTGGAGGCTGATTGGTTATCTAAAATATTATTATTCAATTAATTTTCCAAGGAAGGTCGAAGTCCTAAGTTTCCATAGTTCTTTCATTTCTTATATGAAGCATATATCATAATTTTCAATATATACTCTAAAGACTTGTAAAATACCATGAAAGTGGGATAATTTTCATAAAGACAAGTAGAAATTTCAAAAGGGAGCATGAAACACAAATCAAGGGCCCACCTTTTCCCAAGACATCAGATCGACGGTCCTTGATCAATGAACTTTGGAAGACCATAACTTGAGCTATGGGTGTCATAATAGAGAAAATTTTATACCGTTGGAAAGGTATTTTTATGAAGAATATGATGATATATGTTAGAAGGTATGAAAGTGGATAAATATTTCCCAAAAATTGAAATATCAATCAGCTTCATGTTTAATGCGTTTACTTGACAACTCAACTTCACGAGCTCGTATATTGATATCCGGTAGTTGGATTTGGGAAAAAATTATATTGTTGGAAAGTTAAGACAATGAATAACACATATGAATTGATTCATGTGGATAAAATGTTGATTATTACTTCTAGAAAATTAAAACATAGTCACCCTCTTTAAAAAGACAATTAATTAAATTTTGAAAATAAAAGTTTTTTTTTTTTATTAAAATAGGAAAGGGACCCATTATAAAGATACGAATGATAATGATGTGAACACATTAAAAAACACTTAATGAGGCATTATTTAAAGAGAATAATTTAAGAATAAAAGTGTATGGGAAATTCAAGAAAGGAAAAACCCTAACTACTCAAGTAGTTAGAAGATCTAATTTTTAAAGAGAAGAAGTGTTTCATCAAAGGTTCCACAATCAGAATTATCAGAGGGGAAAGGGTAGAAGATCAGAAGAATAAGAAGATACAACCATGAATATACATCCAAGATTTTGATCAACGAAGAGAGATATCCTCCTCTCCACTCTTCCTCTTCTTCTACACCATTTCTCATAGCCTTATGCTTGAATATTTGAATTGGGCACAAGACTGAGTTCTTGAGTGTACTTCTTGTATTCTTCAAAATACTTTTTTTGTATGATCATGGAGTATGGATAACCATATATATGATTGTCAAAGATTTTGTAATGAAGAAATTTTTTCATGAATAAAACTCCAGAAAGAATTACTTCGGGGTTGATTTCAATTGTATCTTGTAACTTTGAGTCTTAAGTATGAGATATTTGAAATTGATCTATCAGTTTCTCTTTTGATCTTTATAGTAATACTCTTTTAAAATTCTTTGATATGATAAAATTATTTTCTCCTATTTCTCATGAAGAAGATATAGATACATTTGTACGTGATTAAGAAGATTGTGTATGTAATGTTGATCACAAAGAAATTCTGATGTTGAAGCACTCCTTCAATATTTTCTATTGTTAAAAGCCTTCTTGCTGCACATAAAGATCATATAAGGTTATTGAAGAACTATTTTATTGAATAAATTCAAGCAATAATGATATAGGGTTTTCTTTCTAATCATTCTCCTAATCCAAGATATTAAAGATATATCTTTTAGCCAAAGAGGAATACCACCTATTTAAAAATGCATGGGGATTCATATCCTCATGAGGTTACCGTTTCGGTCCTGACAGATTCAAGCGTCAAGATGGATATACTCTAAAAATTCATGCATAAATGTTGAAATATTCAAGAAATATAACTAACTCATAAGTTAGGTTTATCAAATAAGATTTTAACATCAGATAGTTTCAAAAAACGATGCTGGCATGGTCCAAACCAATGTATTTTTATGCAAAAGTGACTCAAAATATGTATATCATCTTTCTGTTACATGTCCTTTTTCCACAAGGGTTTGGCAAGGCTCCTTCCTGATGAACAAATGAATGAGACAATGGTAAATGGATTGCATGGAACTTTGCATGAAAAAATTCTATCTTCTTTCTCCACATTTCATTGTTATGTCATTTGGAGGCTTTGGTTTGCGCAAAATACTATGATTTTTGAAGATGAAAGTTGGATTCTCGATTTGCTAGTTACCAAGATGCTGGTCACTTACAAAGAAGGATAACACCTAGTGAAACCTACCAAACCTTGGATGCTTAAAGAACCAGTTGTCACATCCCCACAACGTACCTAGCTGAATCTTTCGATTGTGCATTTCTTGAGTGTAGATTTTAACCTTGTACAATTATTTACTGCAAACTATTTTTCAATAAAAGAATAGTAAAGATACAAAGGAAAATACACACATTCCACAGAGATTTTTCCCCTGGAAACCCAAACCGGGAAAACCAACATCTTCTATATTCATTCACACATACATTGTTTACAATAAAATATACATATAGGAGCTAGCGACATCCAAAACCCTAATCCAATGACCTAGATTAGTTAAAAACCCTAATTCCTTAACGAAAAATAGAAAACCATCGGCAAAAAACCATGTGTTGAAAAACTGTCCAAAAAATGGACAAGAAAACCGAGGATCGCCCAAAAATGGACACAAAAACCGAGGTTTTTTTTCCCAGGGGCGCTACCCTTCAAAACTGTACAGATGGATGGGTGTGAAACGTCCATGTTTATATTTGAGGAACGCGAAAATGATCCCAAATCATAAGAAAATGTCTCCTAGATGACAAGATTTGTAAATAGACCCAAGAATAAAAGCGAATCTGACAAAGAAAAAGAAAAAGAAAAAGAAAAAGAAAGTGAAAAAGGGACCAATGAGAAAGTGACGTATGGAAATGGAAATAAAAGGAAACACTTGATGTTAAAATCCAATCAGATGACATACAATGTCGTAGAGGAATTAAGCAAATTAAGGATAATTTTTCCTTTTACAGAAGTAGTGAAGATTCCCCAGCAAAGACAACACATTTTGGTTATTGGAAGATCCATATGAGAGAGAATAAGCTGTTGTTACTAGTCCAAAACAGAATCAAAGCCAGTCAAATACCAAAATGATAGGTGAAATTCCCCCCTTTTACATTTCAATTGAAAATAACGATGTTGCACTACATAATTTTTTAGTTGACACTGGTGTGACAAATAATATCATGACACTGGCGTTCATGGAGGCATTGGGCATTAGTTGCACCAGGTATTATGAAACCGTTGAAATCATATATGCAATTGATTCTATAAAAGTGCCAACTTATGGGGAGATCAAGGACTTTTACGCTTATGGGAAGATCAAGGACTCTGCACTCACCTTTGAATGCGACATTGTTAGGCGCGACTCTAATTGAATCATCTTTGTTAGGTTCAACTCCCCATAACTACCCTATTGGAGGATCTTCCTCATTAAGAAATAACTCCCATCAATAAATCCCAATGGAAGTTGTTCCACCACCACCCCCTAAATATAGCCAATCTTTCATATATGGTTTCACTCAATCTTCCAAATTTAATGAAACTTACCGACAATCACATCCTGTACAACACAACACGAGCCCCAATGCTAACCAAACTACCCTTAGGCATCCCAAATTTTGAAGGGAAGTTGGGAAAAGATGCAACAAATCATATCATGTCATTTCACCTATGGTGCTCATCCAATATTATCATAGAATATTATGCATGGTTATGATTGTTCTATTAAACCTTAACCAAACCATCGACCAAATAATATATTAAAGAAAAAATGGGGTCATGTGCCATTTTCACATCTTTAACAAATGCATTTTTGACCTTTTTCCAGTTGTTAGTTTGTCACGACATTGGCCTAGAAATTCTCACCACGTTCCAACAAACCACTTCCACATACATCGTGGACCATATCTACAAGTGGCATCGGAGGTGAAGCTCATGCAAAATCAAAGTCAAGGACAAGATCTTCATGGACTAGTTCTTGAAATCCCTCTTTTCATTGATCACCAAAGATGTGGCCACCACGATGTCCCAGACTAAAAACGAAGCCATCCTCAAAGATCAACACTTTTATTTGATATATGATCAGTCTAGATACCTCTACAAAGTACTCCCTAATGCCCCTCGTCCTCAACCATTTGATCAAGTGAAACTTGGGACATCTCATTCCCACTAACAAGTTAATTGGGTCCATGATTCACATCAACTAGCCTTGTGAACCCCCATCCCCATATGGTACCAATCACTATGGGAACCATTATTGTGGAGCTATCCCCCTCATATCAACCTACCGTTGGAAAAACATACGAATCAAGTAGTAAATGACATAATACCTCACCCCAAATGCCATGGGAGCACAACCCATTACATCCAAGGACCAACATTCCCTCTCTAAGCATACACGTTGCCCCATATATACATGGGACCTCTTGCAACAACCAAAACTAGAGTGGAGGAGCATACACATTATACAATAAATATGGGAATCATCCACAAAATAACATGTATTGTCTGTTATCCCCGATTTCTAGGGATAACTAAGGATATTATATCTTGAGGCCCTTAGGTTTCAGACATGGAGCAATAAGAGATTGATGGATGAAAGCATCAACTTGCACAGACAACGACCCACTTCACCACCACAGATCTCATGTTCATCATGATGGTATCCACCACATAAAATTGCTTCCAAAAGACGATGGGCCTTTCTCTATGAGGTACAAGTCTGGTATTTTGGTAAGTGTCACTTTAATATTTCAAGAATTTCAGTATGTTGCATTTAAAGCTACTTTTGATTATAGAACATTTGCTTGGAAGTTATGCTCTTTTCCCTGTTTCACCTTGGTGGTTGACATTGCACCCTAGAAAGTGGTCACCCTTAGGGATGGGTTTGCTACTGGGAGGTCTCCTTGACAAGTCATCATGCCACTCCTGATCATACTTATCATTTTTCATCACTTCATCCATTGTTCGTCTCCTTATATTTTGGGATTTTCGGGTATATTGACCCAAGAAGGGATTGTACCTCATTTCATGGGAATAAGGGGCTAAAGGCCCAAAGGTTTGTAGCTAGTAAAAGATAAAAGCTAATCATAAACCTTCTAGATTCTTGCGCAGGGATCCCAAGGACAATGAAATGTCTCTTATAAGAATCTAATGGGACCCGTGAAAAATAACAATGTCAAAACCAAGGTAGAGCATGTGTGGGGAATATTTTTCATGCATAGGTAGAAGCCCAACACATTGTCTTCAACTTGGGGAAGCATAATGTGACCAGGGTAGAGTCAAGGTGGGCAATGTTTTTCATGCTTAGGTAGAATCCCCACCTTGGATTTCAACTTGGAAACACTTAAAAAGAAAAAAAAAAGGACAATAAATGGGCTTGGAAAAAGGATGCATTGAAAATGAAGGTGCAACACACCCTATACAAAGGCACCCATAAACGAGACAATAAAAACCCTTCTATGTCAAGAACCCCATGCCCAAAAGTTTTAACCCTCCATCCAGTTCATCTTCTCTACAAGACTTAGAGAGGTTTCCACCTAGGAAAAACTCCTTGACTTAAGGAATGATTCACCCAATAGCTCACTTTGTCAACCCTCCCATACCTAAACTTGACAAATTGCATAGGGTCTTTGAGCACTTGTTTAATTTGATGAGGTAGTTGTTGATGTACATGCATGAATGGATCTTATATTAAATGTGATTTTACTTACCATGATGCTTTGAATTGAGATCCTTGGAGGGTGCACTTGGCTATCTTTGTAGGACCTTGACTAGTGGATGATTTGGAGGAACAAACCCATCTTGGGCCTTCATCAGGGAAAGAATCCCACAGGTTGGATACCATAGCCCGCACATAAGATGATGATGATAACATTTGGATTTTTGAGAGATACCTCAGAGGACCTCTCCTAACCTTTCAACACCCCAATGATTTGCCTTTGGAGGCTAGCGTGCTATATATCGGGGCTTGACATCTTGTTGGGGCTAGGGTTTGGTGGTGGTGGTGTTAACTTGATTAAAAATTGGCACTTTTTGATGAGGAGAAGTCTTATCTTGATGGAAGAGGCCCTAGCGTACAAGGAGGAGGCCTTTTGAGGCCCAACTTTTAATCCCCTAGCTCAACAACTTGGTCTGAGTGCCAAAACGTTGCCCTAGAAGGGTGACGTCATGCTTTTTTAGGGCTTTCTTATGTGCAAATTAAATTTTAAATTTGTGAAGGGGAAAAATAAAGGGAAATGTCTCCCTTATTTATTGTTTTACCCTTATTAAGTGGACAAACACTTTTTAGAATTTTTTTATAAATAAGAATCATTTCATTTCATTTTAAGACATAGCTCTCCCATTCGGAGAAGGATACTTGGTTGAAATTTGCGCCCTCTTTGGGAAATTTGGATATCTCTTTCTTGTGAAAATTTATTTTGGTGATTTCTCTTGGTATATTGTGGAGCTAAGGTGGTGCACATCTCTTGGAGGCTTCTTCTCTTTCTTATAGATGGATATGGTTTGGTGAACTAGGGTTTTATCTTGCATCTCTCTTGGAATTGGTAAGAAAAATATGCAATTTGTTAGTTTTTATTGCTTGTTTCATAGTGTTATTGGTTGAAACCCTAGAAGGACTATAAGTGCATACACCCTCCATCAAGCTTCATCTCGTTGCTAGTTGATAAGTCATTTTTGGCAAGGTTGCTAGGAGGAGTACAAGGGTGTACACCCTCCTAGATTTATCTTAGTTTGTTTTGCATGCCCTAGGAAGTAAAAGAGATTACATCCCTAGGGATATTATGGATCTAAATCACACATAAAAGACTCCATTTACCCAAATATTAAAGGCACTAATCTGAAATTTGCATTGGGGAAATAAATTGCTTGCATTAGGTAACATGATTTTACAAGATTTTCAAATTGTTTGAAGTGGAATCAATTATATGCTCTACTAGCTTGCTTGATCCACTATGACATCCTCTTTGGATAAGGATATCTCACTTATGTTATAAAATTAAATCTACAACCATTAGGGCCGCATCAAATTTCTCTCAAACGTTTACTTTTGCTCTCTTTTCAACCGTCAGAATTTGCTAGAAAGCTGCCATAATAATCTACTTGTCATTTAGCATATTTTGGGTGGTTTACTTGTAATTTTTGGTGGTTGGAATTCTCTGTTGTATTAATATTTTTCTACATATATAAGGCTTTTATAATATATTTGCAATAATATCTTTGAACATCCCTATATTGTTGCTAAAGTATTTCTCTATCTCACTTGAGTTATATTAGTCATTGCTAACTTATCTCTTGCATCTTTAACTACACTTTTAGTGACTTATTTAGCATCTTTGATTATCATTTACTTGTTGAATCATATCATTGTTTATTGCTGCTATATAGGACAACAATATTCAATTTCTTTTCCATTAGATATCTTGTCTTGCATACTTGTTTTTTGTTGTGTCTCAAGTAGGTACAACCATCTTTTGCAGGTACACTACTTCTTGGAAACCTTCCCTCATCAACAAGACTTCATACCAAGACTTCCATATCTCTACAACTTGACCTATAGGGGATTCATCCTTCATCACCTCACTTTCCATCTCAATCCCCCTAGGGTAACCCGGGACTTCCCCCCTTGTGTAGGATTTCTCCTTCACTAGAGCAAGGGAAGGGTTTATCTAAGGTGACAGTGGGTAGACTCTGTTGGCCCTTGACCAAGTTTTGGGAAATACTTGGTCATATTTGACCGTTTTTGGGACTTTTATAGCTTGTTGAAGATGAAGTTCCAAGTGAAGTAGAGATCAAGGGATCTTGGCCCACTTTGGGTCCTTTTTGGGTTTTTAGGATAATGTAATGGGAAAGGGATGTCGGCCCATGGGTTCCCCCACATTTAGGCCCACTTTTGTAATGTATAATTAAGTACCTAGGTGATGTAAGAAGAGAGGCATAAGTTAAGTGCTATATCGACATCTGTGTGGTGTAGGCTAAGTGATAGAGTGCATTGTAAGCGCTTTATATGGAATAGGAAAGGCTTGCAGAGCTAAGTGCAAGTTGTTGCAAGAGGTTATAGAGGGCTTTGTGCCGTAACACAAGGGAGAAGGATCTAGCGAGCTATGCATATATTCTTCCCTATGTGAATTTGTGTTTATGGTGTCTCTGTGTTGTAACCTAATTGAAGATGATAATAAAGAAGAAGAGTTGGTGGACGTAGCCCTAGGGTGGGGGTGAACCACGTACATCTGTGTGCTATGCTTTGTGCTTCGACTTGATGTGTTTATCTATGATTTGCCGAGTGTTTTGATGTATTTAGATAGATCTAGCCATGTTTTATGCTTCTTGGATGATCTGACATGTATGAATATTCTTAGTGTTGATCTACAGGATCCGATCTATTTTACTGTTGCTAAGTGCTGAAATATATTAGATCTAAGTGAATGTTGTGATGATTTGTGCAATCTGCGAAGTATACTAAGAGTTGAATATTGATGGATGATCTATTCTAAGTGATTGCTAAGTGTTATAATCACATCTCTATGTCCCAGCTAAGGTTCCAGACACCTGAGTCTCGCAACCACCCCTGCCTCTACCTCGGGTGAGACTTCATCTGCTTCGCAGGTGTTGCCGAAAGGGTCGGTAGTTAGGGTTTTGTTGGTACATTGTTGTAGCATTGAACCCTGGGTCTGCCCCTGGGCCAACAAATGGTTTCTTTTCCAGGACCTGAAATTGTGATTGTTGGGAACTAAGGAAGAAGAAGCTCTGTGTAAAGATTCACACTGAAACTGTGGAAGCTCTGTGCATAGATCTGTTGCCCTACTGTGCAAATTTTTATTCGACCTGTGAAGCTTTGTGATAAGAAAGGAAGGACAGATATGAAGAAAAGAAGCAAGATCTGAACTCTTGGTGCTCTAAGAAAGGTAAAAGTGGAATTTTCTGAAGAAAAGAGTCCAGATCTACGAAAAACAGGTAAGATCTGTAAGCTCTGTGCTCTGATAGAGGTGAGAATAGTTAAAAGTTCTTAGATCTGAAAGATTTGCGCCCTATAGAAGTAAGATAAGTGGAAATTTTTGTTTATAGAGTATGGATCTAGGTATTTGTGATAGATTATGTCCTAGCTTGAAAACTAGGGCATTAATAGATCAAATAAAGTTTGATATGACTAGATCTAATAAGAACAATGATAGATATGTTATACCTATGCATAGAAAGAATGTTTGGAGTAACAAATGGATGCAGGATCCTAGAAAGAAGTTTTTGCAGGCTAATGCACAGTACATAAGAAGTTGGGGATCATTCAAGAGAAAGAGAGGATTAACCCTCTGTTACAGTTGCAGAAGACCGGGACATCTTGCTAAGGAATTCCCTGGTGGAAGATCTAGTTGTCTCTGTTGCAAATATTTAGACCATGAAGTGTTGGATTGCCCTAGAATGTTTGCTAAGCTTGAAGGAGTGAATCAGAATGAAAGAAACCCTAAGGTAGATCCAAAACTAGTAGAACCCCAGAAAGAATCAGATAATATATTACTACAGATGCAAAGCACCTTGAATGATCACCAACATGTCAAGTTAGCAGAGATATTTAAAGAAAAAGAATGCATCGAGGTAAGAATAGGAGACTTCGACATTGACTGTGTTCTGGATGAGGAAACACAGGTGAATATTATGACAAAAAAGAACTTGGGAAGCTATAGGAAGGCCTGCTATGATCCCTTCACTAAGAGAAATAGGGTTATTCAAAGGAAAATTGGTGAACCTATGTGGAAGGCTCACTCAGATATCTATGAACGCTAACAAAACTTTGACATAGGAAGATTTTGAGATTATCAACTTTATTGAGAACAACGCCCTATTTACTATGATACTTGGAAGACCTTGGATTGAAATATATCAAGCCAGGAAGAAGGAAGAAGAAAAGGTGTTAGAACATCAGAGACAAGAGTTAAAATATTTCATGACTAGAAGGATCGTGCAGTTGATTAAAGAACAGGAGGACAAATCGAAGCTACTTAGTGCTAGAAGCTCAGATGTAGAAGTTGCAAGAGCATTAGAGGACCCACAAAAGACTGCAGTATCTATATCATATATAGACGAAGTAGTAACCTTGAGATAACCTCAACAACGTGAAGTGATTATGCCAAAGGAAAATAGGAATCAGAACGGAAAAAGATAGACTAAGTTGAGTATTACTAGGAAGAAGTCTAGAAAGTTAAGTAAGAAGAGGGAAAAGATTGAAAAGTTACAGGAAATTCCAGGTGGAACATCGCAAAAAGAAAACTTGCAGAATTGGAACTTCGCCAGGATATTAGAAAAACGACCTATGGCACTTCACCATGGCGAAACAATATAGTTGTTGGATTGATATACCGTTCAACTTCCACCTCGAACAGACAAACAATCATTAATGAATCATCACTAGATTGTTGGACCGCACCATAATGGACATATCAACGTTAATGGAAGCTTAATGCCTGTTGCAAGTAGACCATTACCAAATTTCTTATTTAGCTCATCGTGCCATGCACGCAGAATAATTTTTCCAACCGAGAATTGGAAGCCAACAGACTAGTAATTATATACAGTGGTCATTGCGATCTAGTTGATCATCCTAGTGCAGTATCTGAGATCCTTGTGATACCCGATTATTTTTCTTTCCCGAGCACGTATGTCTGACGAGCTCACCGCCGTTGAAGAATCCGTCACAAAGGTCCTCCTTGATTTAATTATTGAGAGAGTCATGTCAGAAAGAGGAATGTCCACTGGAGTCTAAGCATCATCGACAAGAGGAGTAGCATCTTCTCTGTCCACTGCTCGAGACGGGTCGTCGCAACAAACCAATGAGAAGCGTACTAAACACAGAGATGATATCGTGAATGGTAAAATCATTCAGAGCATCCTTCCTGCTTACATACCCCATCTGAGTGGTGAAATCAACCGTGACAGTGTGCCTCGAGAGTTCGAGTATGCTATGGTCACTACGTACCTTCCGAAAGGGGTGCGCATAGTTCGTGTTGATCAGGACAAGATTGCAGCGTTGAATTTTAGTGACTTCAACCTTGGAGACATGAAAGTATACAGTATGCTCGCCCCACACAAGTATCTGACGAAGACAAAGGGAAAGAACTCGAAGATCGTCCCGCAGTCTTGGACCTAGAACCTTGCACAATATACTTTACTGAATGTTATGAAGATCCCACACTTTGGCAGACACCAGGAGGTGAATGCGTGCGTAAAGTTGCTTTTGTCTTGCTATCATAAAGGCTACTTGTGGTTGAATTACTGTCTCACAGTGGATCCAACCTTGATCAATCAGATCACAGGACTCAACATGCAAGGCCCTGACCCACAGGAGTTTTATCCTAGAAAGACCACAGACAAAGCACTAGCAGCGAAGATCAAAGAAACTTATGGTGATTTCAAGAAGGGCACACAAGGCTACAATGTAGCCTCTATTCAGAGTGATGCAGTTCACCTTGCCTGTCAGTTGATCACAGGCAAGCTAGTTCTCAAGAACCGGCCTACCCAAGTGCCTGGATTCGTAGTTGATCTCGCCGAGAAGTGCACAGAAGGACTTCAAATGAATTGGGCAAAGTACTTGGTGAATCAGCTCGAATTGGATTGCAAGGAAGCGAAAGACCAAGGGTATGAGTTCCATTTCATCTAGCTTCTCATACTGATCTCCTTTGTAGCATGGGAGATGACGGAGGGTGCCACTTTCCCAGAGACTAGGCCATTTGAACCTTTGGCTGTGAAGTTCAGTACCCTATGGTACTCAACCGATATGAGCAAGAAATGGTAGTCCAATGTCATCTTCCATACCTACTACACCTAGTTGAAGATCGCCATCCAGTATGAGCCTCGAATAACCCTGAATACCCTCCATAGGTTTCGACCTTTGATGAAATTCAGCGTGGACCACCATTTCATCTATATCACACCGTGCGTAGATGAGGATAAATAATAGTTACAATCTTACTACAAGTTGATCGAGGATGACATCGAAGTGATCACCAAGGACTAGTTGACAAACCTACTCATTCCAGCGAATCCCGTAAAGCTGTCCGATATTGATAGCCCAGGAGCTGCGCAACATACACTTGGACCTAGCAAGACTAAGAAAGATGAGGAAATCCAGGATGTAGACAGTAGATCTGTAAGGACCGCATCCATTACACCAGAGCAATGAGGTAATGGAGAAGACTTAGAAGAACTCCAACAGAGGCCAGGAGATGAAGTAGAAATCATAAAGAAAAGGAAGGGTTTTCCTCCGAAACCTTCCTCCTGGAAGAAATCAAAAGCACCTGTAACTAATATGCAGACCACGCTCACTCCAGATGAATTCATTTTCCTCATCGCAACTATGAATGAAGCTATAGAAGAGATAATAGAAAAGAAGGAAGCTAAGAAAGAGACAATGTACAACAGAATTGAGAGCGAGCTCCAAGGAGTGCAATAGGCACTTCATTCTAACCGTGCAGTCTCCACTACGCCCCTGCCAGAAGGAACAAAAGAATAGGGAGATGAACCAGTTCAACTCCGTAAGATTTCTAACACAGTTGAAGTATGCCTTCGGAAAGAACATGAAGAAACAATGCAGGCCACCTAGGCCTTACAACAAGCATAGGAGGAAATCAATATCGAGCAACGTCGAGCTGCGCAATAAGAGAAGGACACTCTTCAAGCGAAATTTGAAGAAGACAGAGAAAATATCCAAAAAGAGAAAGAGCAGATTCTCGCAAAGCAGATAGAGATTGAAGAAGCAGTCAACATAGCATTTCGCTATGTGATTGGCTTAGAGAAGAAGGCAGAATAACCCTTAGAATTCTAAGTGATGAAGCTTGTTGAAGTTATTCAACAACTTCAACAAAGATTCATGGACTTAGAGCTTCAGACCATACCAAGTACCTCGCAAGAAGAGCACGACCAACGAGAAATGACTGCCCAGAGCATAGGAGAAAGGATTAAAGCACTCATTGAGGAATGCAAACAATTAAGTAGCAGAAGTGCGTAGATATATGAGAGCCTAGATGAGAATCCTGAATTGCTTAAATTTGATTCACAACTCCAAGAGGTGAAGTACGAAGCTGAAAAGATACAGGTGCAGCTGAAGGCCCTGTCACCCGTAGAAAGAATGAAGCGGTTACCTGAGCAGCGCAACACCCAACAACAGATCCATACGATCCAGAGCAAGGTAATGGAATCAATGCAACGGCTCCAACCTATGTAGGATAAAGCATGTCATTTTTTTACAGAGATCGAGAGGCAGGGAACAGAGCTAGACCAGGTCGTGAATACAGTAGAACAACTCCTAGAGGGACCAGTCAGTAATGCACTCATACAGGAGTTCACCGAACAAGAGGCAATAGCAATGCAGTAGGTCGAAGTATCTTGAGCTAAGCTTGAGACATTCGAAGCAGAATTAGTTAGACCTGAGTGACTTGGGATGAGTCACAGGTGAGTGTTGGGGGCCTGTTGGCCCTTGACCAAGTTTTGGGAAATTGGTCATATTTGACCGTTTTTGGGACTTCGATAGCCTGTCGAAGACGAAGTGCCAAGCGAATCAGAGATCAAGGGATCTTGGCCCACTTTGGGTCCTTTTTGGGTTTTGGGGATAATGTAACGGGAAAGGGATGTTGACCCATGGGTTCCCCCATGTTTAGGCCCAATTTTGTAATGTATAAATAAGTAGCTAAGTGATGTAAGAAGAGAGGCATAAGCTAAGTGATAGATCGACATCTGTGTGGTGTAGGCTAAGTGATAGAGTGCATTGTAAGCGCTTTGTATGGACTGGGAAAGGCTTGCAGAGCTAAGTGCAAGTTGATGTAAGAGGTTATAGAGGGATTTGTGTTGTAACGCAAGGGAGAAGGATCTAGCAGGCTGCACATATCTTCTACCCTATGCACATTTGTGTTTATGGTGGTTCTGTGCTGTAACCTGATTGAAGACGATAATAAAGAAGAGTTGGTGGATGTAGCCCCAGGGTGGGGGTTAACCATGTACATCTATGTGTTATGCTATATGCTTCGACTTGATGTGTTTATCTATGATTTTCTGAGTGTTTTGATGTATTTAGATAGATCTAGCCATGTTTTATGCTTCTTGGATGATTTGACATGTATGAATATGCTTAGTGTTGATCTACAGGATCTGATCTGTTTTACTATTGCTAAGTGTTGAAATATCTTATATCTAAGTGTATTTTGTGATGCTCTATGCCATCTGCAAAGTATAATAAGGGTTGAATATTGATGGATGATCTATGCTAAGTGCTTTCTAAGTGTTATAATCATAGCTCTATGTCCTAATTAAGGTTGCAGACACCTTAGTCTCACAACCACCCTTGCCTCTACCTCAGGTGAGACTTCATCTGCTTCGCAGGTGTTGCTGAAAGGGTCAATATTTAGGGTTTTGTTGGTACAATGTTGTAGCCTTGAACCCTGGGTCTGCCCCTATGCCAACAGACTCTCCCATAGTTCTCACCATATTGTGGATTAGTTCAGGCTTTTCCCAACCTACATTTTGTGCAATAACACAGCCAATTCCTTGGTCCCCCACAAGCCATTGTTGTGCCCCCACATGCTTAACAACACTCCAACATAAATTTCAATCAAAACTCACAAAATCAACAAATACAATCATTTGAACATCTAAACATAGTTAATCCTACCACTCAAGAAAAAAATGAGAAAAAGAAAGGGAAGTGTTATCGCACAAGTTGTAGGTTGGGAAAATCCCAACCCAAACACCAATTGGCGACAACTAAGGGACACTATACCCAATGTCACCTTGATATAGGTTCCGCGCTTCAAGGGTGACTAGATCACTCTAGGGAGGTGATCCTGGTGACCCTGGGGGGATTGAGACAGATGGAAGGGAAGGAAGAGAAGCATCCCCCTAAAGGTCAATGATGGAAGAGAAAAATGACTTTGATGACTTGTCTTTGGGTGGTTTAAGATTGCCAATTCTTTGGATACCTGCAAAAGTATTTGTACATGCCCGAGACACAAGAAAAACCACACTTGCATATAGTATGTTAGGTGGAAAATCAAGTTAAGATTGTTGTCCCTAATTGCAGCAACAATCAGAAATATATATCAGCATGTAAAAGATAATAATGGCTGCAAAATAAATGCTAAAACTCTAGTTGAATAAGCAAGAGACAAGCTAGTAAAGACTAGTTCAACTCAAGAATGAAAATGCAATACTTTAGCACAAAAGAAAGGTTGTTACAAAACATTTATTGCAGTGATATTTATCATCCTTATGACTGTAACAAACAGATTATTACAGCAAGAGATTCAACCACTAAAACTTGGTCAAAACTTGCCAAAAGATGCATTGTACTTAGTAGATTATGTGGGCAGATTTTAGGCACTTTTCAATGGTTAAATTAGGAGTTATTGAAGAGTTTGGTTAGGGTTTTCTACAACCCTAATGGCTGTAGGTTAAAATTGTAACACAACAAGAAATACTTGGAGAAATGAGACGCCCTAGTGGCTCAAACAAGAATTTATAGCATAGATTTTATTCCAATAAGAACACCTTCAAAATCATGAAATTCCACATTTCCCAAAGCAACAATTTATATCTCCAATGCAAATCTGAAATGATTAGTGCCTCACTATTGGGTTGTAGAGTCAAATAATAAGATGACTAGGCTAAGATTTTGGGGGTGTACACCCTTTTAATTCCCAAGAATAGCTAAGTCAACTAGGAAGAGGGTGTAAGCCCTTTTACTTCTCTTGGAAAAACCTTGAGCAATAATATGACTTTGAATGCAGCCTTGGATTGTATGTGTTTGATACACAAGGAACCTAGGGGTGTAACCCCTTTACTTCCTAGGGTTTGTAGACCAAACCAAAGTGAACTTGGAGGGTATACTCACTTGTATTCCTCCAAGTCACCTTGTGATAAATTACCTTTCTCAAAACCCTTATACTCCTCCAGGGGTTTAACCAAGAAAAAATATGGAAGAAAGAAAGAATAAAAGGCAATAAAATCATATTTTCCTTACCAATTCCACAATAGATGCAAAATAAAACCCTAAGTGACAAAGAATATTCCACCAATAAGCAAGAGATATATCCTCCAAGTGTAGCGCACTACTTCAATTCACCAATAACAATATAAACCATGACAAATAGCATGAGAGAGATGAAATATTCCGAAGGTAGCAAAAATTTCAGCCAAGTACCTCTCCAAGATGGGAGAGTTCTATTTTAAAATGAGATCTTATGATCTCTATTTATACAAAATGTCATTCACATAGTTTTTCCACATTAGCTAGGGTAAAACATAAGACTAGGGGTCAACAACCCTAATATTGCCCCTTTACACAAATAATATTAGGCAATTCATGATTTTCACATAAAAAAAAACCCTAAAGTAAGACGTCACCCTTCTAGGGTGATGTTTTGGTACTTTTAGGTCAAACATTGAGTTAGAGATGATTGAGTTGAGCCTCCAAAGGCCATGTGTCTCCGATCCAACCTTCTATTCCACTGTCCAAGGGTGCCTTCCTTCAAAACGTGCCTTGTTCACTCATCAACACCTCAAGCCTCTCAAACATGATGTCAAGCCCCTTAAGGTGACATTTTAGGCCTCTAATGCAAATCATTTAGCTCGTGAGGGAATCATGAGGTCATCCAAGGTGACTTTTTGGCCTCCAAAGGTACATCTCTATCATCCAACATGTGGGCCCTTGGCATCCAACCCGTGGGCTTCAAGCCCCATGGAAGCCCAAGCTAGGCTTGTTCCTCCAAAATTGTCCACCAACTAGGTCCTACAAAGACAAATAAAAACGCCCTCTAAGGATCTCAATTCTGTTGGCAGCCAACTCACATTTTTTTTTATGATCCTATAAGATGCCTACACCTATGTCTTGCAAACATCAAGTTTTCGTCGCAATTTTCAAATAAATGAAATTTTCATTTCTTGCGACATTTACACACTTATTTTCATTTTGTTTTCACGACTGTAAGCGTGAAAACTTAATCTTTCGAAGTCATATTTCGATCACTATCTGAACTGTCATGATC
>JZKD02S2048157.1:354991-365743 GCA_000966675.3 Picea glauca
GAATGTGGAAGGTGCATTTGTAAGGCCAAAAGGCATGACCAAAAATTCATAATGGCCTTCATGAGTTCGGAATGTTTTTTTTTGGGATATCTTCTTCCTTCATTCTAATATGATGTTACCGTGAATGAAGATCCAACTTTGTGAAATAGATTGCTCCATGTATTTCATCTAAAAATTCATCAATGATGAGAATTGCAAACTTATCTTTAATAGTGATCTTGTCGATCTCTCTATAATCTGGACACATACGCCATGAGCCATCTTTCTTGAATACCATTACCACTGGTGCATAGTAAGAACTTGTTGGATCATGTTGTCATTGATGCCAATGGTTTGATTGATTGATGTCAAAGTATTGATTTCAAATGGATTGATTGATTGAAAATTGATGTACAATGTATATGTATTGTCCTTGATGAGAATGATATATTTTAAGTGGAAACCAATCGATGAATATGGATCATTGATATGATGCATAGATGAATATGGATCAATGAGTTGTCATGGATAAATGATGAAGATGGATTCTTTGATATATGATGCATAGTTTGTTTGATGTAAAGATTATTTCCTTGTCACGGTTTAAAAGAAGTACAAATGGATGAACTCCAAAGTGGTCCTCTTATGGTGAAATCCCTGACGGGAAGATGCTTTGTGGTTGAGTTGTGGTTGAAAGAACCCATGATTGTATGGGGAATAATGAGATGAATATCAGTGATCTTGTTGGTGTAACTATCCTAGATGGATAGTGCTTGTCATGCCATTTCTAGTGGTATGTGGAACGTTACATAACTCCTCACGGTTTGAGAGTTATGGCCTTACGAAGTTGAAGAACCCCATGTGTTGGCTTGAAGCCCCAAATGGTCAAAGAAGTCAAAGTTCCCTAAAAGAAGAAATAATTATTTAAATGATTAAGTCAAGAAGGATTATTTAAATATTAAAGTAAGGTGACAAAATCGAGGAGGAATATTTAAATTATAAAGTAATGGAAAAATTTCTATTTATGGAAAGTGGTTAACTTTAAAATAAGGAAAATAGGTTAAGTGACCTAGAGGATGAAAGTATAAATAAGATAGCAATGGTCTCTTGCAAACTATCCTTTTTGTGGATTTATGGAGAGCTTCTTACGAGATTATCTTTTGGTGTATTGATTGAGAGATTCTTGTGAGAGTATCTTTAGTGTGGATCACTTGAGCATGATTGAAGATCTATTATGAGAAAGAGAGCGTGTGGAGGATCTCATGGACACATTAAATTTTGGCAACATCGGAGATCTTGACGACAAAAGTCTCGGAGCTTCAGAAACCCTAGTTTATGAGGTATACGTGGGCTGTGTGAGGATAGGGTGCGTACACTGGATAAAATAATGGAGATTTGTGTTTGAGCTAATGACTGGTTGTTGAAGACTGAAGCAAGTTCCAGATATGCATTCTATGGGCTCAGATCTGTCACTGAGACTCTGGTATGGTTACATTATTGTCTTGATGGTTATTATTGTTTGTTGTGATTGCCTAGGGCATTCTTGGTATGGCTACTATGATATGATTTGTGTTGGTTGATGGAGTGAGAAGTACTCTTATGATTCAATGGTGATATGATTTATATGGAATACTAGTTGCTTATACATGATTGAATTATCATTCATATTGATTGGTTGTGGAGCATGAGTGAACTATTGAAGAGATTGGATGTGTTGTGACTAGCTGTGGGTCATATTGGACAGTAAGAGACAAAGGAGAATGTGATTGCAGGTTGCAGAGGATCTGAGTATGTGATGAAAAGGATAAACCCTAATAGCTTAGAATACATATGCAGGCTACTGTGTATACTGGCCACGTACATATGCAAGCTGTAGTGAGCCAGGGTGCGTACACACGTGGGTTGCACTACTGACAGGTCGTGTACCTATTGCATATTGATATATGTTTAGGATTGTTGCCTCATCTCAGTTGGTGCTGGGGATGTAAGTTGAGTCTTTCATTATAGAGCTGGTGCTCTTATAGATTTGTACTCTATTCAGTTGTTGCTGATAAACCCCAAGGATTGTAGTCTATAATAAAAAGAAAATTGTACATACATCTTGTGTTCTTGTGTTCCTTGTGGTGATGACTTATTGATGATGTATGTTGCTGATATATGTTGTTGATATATGTTCACATCTAACTGGTTATAATTGACAACAATGAGTAAATGTTGAATACTAACTAATGAATTTTGTGTAAGAGGGAAGTTTTAGTGAAAAAGAGCCCCACACTCATTTACCCCCCCTCTAAGTGTGGTAAGTGTGACCAACAATTGGTATTAGAGCGGGCCTTCACTACAAGCCTTAACAAGATTGAAGGAGATCCATAGACACACAAATGGATGATGAAGTTCCAATCCTTGATGAGGAAAACTATTCTACGTGGAGAATAGAAATGAGAGTACATTTGAAGGAAATGAGAGCGGCTATTTGGAAGGTAGCCATTGGTGGATCAGTTCCTTTGAAGAACAAGTCAAAGTCTGTAGCTCAAAGGGAAGGAAAGAAGAATGATGCATTGGCTCTCAAGACCATTCTTAATGGACTCTCAAGCCCTATCAAAGAGAGCATGGGACAATGCACTTCCACCAAAGATCTATGGATAAATCTAGAGGAGACATATCAAAGCAATAAGGAGAAGGAAGATATTGAAGACCACTCCATCAAGATTGTCAAAGGTAAAGAATCGTCAAAAACCCTTGATTGTATTATTTCAAAATGTGATCTTGAAAAAAATTCAAGTGAAGATAGCACAAAGGAAGATCTCAAAAGTATTTCAAATGAAGGTAAAGAATCTCCAAAGACTCTTGATTGCAATGATTCAAAATATGATGATGTTGAATTTTTCTCGAGTGAAGACGAAGATCTAGAAACAATTTGTGTAGAGTTTGATTGTAGTTATCCCATGGAAAGAATAGAAGAAAATATATTAGAACTTAAAAAAAAAATTGAAGAGGGTTTATATAGATATAGCAGTGATCATTATTATACACACTATAACTATCTTTCAGATAACACTAAGAATTTTCTGAGGAGAAAACAAAGGCACATCTTAAAGTTAAAGGGAATGCTCAAAGAACAAGAAGAGAGCAATAAGACTAAATTATAAGAAAAGGAAGAAGAGATCACAAGACTAAAGAATGAAAAAGAATATATGAAGGTAGATGATGAGATTAGCAAAAGTTTTGAAACTATTATCCATCTTAAGACCCAAATTGAAGAAGCCAAAAGGATAGAGGAACTATTGAAGAATCAAATAAATGAAAAGGAAGAGTCATGTTGTAAGTTAGAAGTTGAAATTTTTGATCTTAGAAAGAAAGTGGAGAAGTCAAATAAATTCTTGAATAGCTCACAAATCTTGGATGAGATCTTGGAAAGTCAAAGATCACCATATGATAAATCAGGTCTTGGATACAAAGAAGAAGCTACACATGCTGAAGAAATCACCTCAAAAAATCATGAGGTAAGTCCATCAAAGGATGAAGACAATGTTGCAAATCAACTATCTATACAAGGCAAAGAAAATTTCAAAAGAACAAGGCAAGGAAGACATCAAGAAGCTATCTTTGGGACACCAAATAAAAGGTATGAAAGTATCTTTCATGGGCATTGTTATTCATGTAATTAATATGGTCATAAATCTTTTGAATGTAGATCTTTTGAAAGGAGATGTAATGGAAGATTTTATAAAACCACAAGATGTTGGATATGTAATCAAGTAGGACATATTGTTGTTCACTATAATTCCAGGAGATGCTATAGTTGTAGTGCATTTGGCCACAAATCCTAGGAGTGTTGGAACACAAGAAGAAAGTCCATTATGAGGAATTCACATAGCATGGATAGAATAAGGAATGAGGTAAGGAAGGGAGACATCTTTGAAAATATGGATGCTCAGAGCTCAATTTCTGAGGAGCAGGTACATGTTCAGAAGTGGGTGAAGAAGACAAAGCAGTTAGAATAGAATGAAAGACTGAAGGGAAGTTCAAGAGTATTATCCACAGAGGAAAATGTGGGTGATAGTGGTATCAATCATGTACATACGCGGGCTGACCTTGAATAGGTCATGTACATAAGCGCTCTGTTGTGCAGTAGGTCGCGTATATGTGGAAAAGCCTTGGAAAAAAGGCAATGCACATGGGTTGCAACTTGATGTGATGATATAACTCTGTGATGCAGGGTCTGACATGGTTTGTTGGAGGTTATGACACTGTTTTGCTGCAGGTTTAAATGTTTATCTATTGGATTATGTAAAATAAAATCTTGGGTGCATGGCCCTAACCCATGAGTATGGAGGATTGATGTTGATCTGTTGATGTACATGAGTGGCACTCATTTTGGGTTTCATTGATATATCTTATGATGTATTATTGGAAGCTTGCTTGTTGAAAACTTGATGCATGCATTTGGCATATGGATGGGCTACATATTGGGACATGCAGTTGGTGAGTTAATGAGGTGATCATGTTGTACATCATTGATGAGTCATATCTTGATCTACAATTGATGTATGATTGGTAGAGGCACCTACTAGAAGTTTGATTGGCACATGTTTTATGAAGGATTTGACATATATGTATGGGGATTCATCATATTGTGGTATTGGTGCATAGTGATGTACCTACTTGGTACAAGTGGTGATACATGTTGGCGTATGCTTGATGATACTACTCCATTGGTATTACTTGATTAGCACAACATTGTGTCACTTGGTTCATGGTAGAGACATATCATGAGTGATATGACACATTTGGCATGTTGGAATATGCACATGGTTGGCATATTGGTGGATGCACATGGTAGATGCACATGTTGGCATGTTGATAGAGGCATATGATTGATACATTCCATGGATGATATATTTTGGCACATTGCATGATGTTGATGTACATGGTTGATATACATTTGTGATACATGATGTACTTGGTTGACATTTTTTCCATAATTCTCTATGTTATTGTTGACATATATTTTTGCATGGTATGGCATAAGTTTGATGCATGGACAGGTCCAAGGATCATCATTGAAAGAGAAGTTGATCTATAATTCGGTTGAGCAGTATAAATTGCATGTTGATCATATTGCAGAGGAGATAGGGGGAGACATACCCATAGGGGGAGTCATTCTTCTTCCCATGATTCTAGGAGGAGATATTTATCAGATGCATGCCTAGAAAAGAACCCTATATTTGAAGAAAGAGAATAGAGGCATAATTCTAGGGGGAGCGATGGTCACAGGGGGAGTATGAGCGATGTATCTTCAACATTGCATCAGGATGATATCCCTTGTTCAAAAGGGCATAGATTATTCAGAGGAAGATCAAAGGCATTCAAACAAGGGAAGCAACCCCAAGAGAAGAATGGCCCTTTTCCATTGATGTCAAAGGGGGAGAAATGGTCACATTGATGTGATTGATGTTTAGTAATGGGGAGATATAGTCATATTGATATGTTTTATGACTATTGATGTAGAACATGCCTTGCATACTTGTTGACACCAATGATTAGTGTTGACATCAATGTTGGTATTTCCATCAATGCCAAAGGGGGATATCGTTGGATCATGTTGTCATTGATGCCAATGGTTTGATTGATTGATGTCAAATGGATTGATTGATTGATGATTTATGTACAATGTATATGTATTGTCCTTGATGAGAATGATAGATGTCAAGTGGAAACCAATCGATGAAGATGTTTCATTGATATGATGCATAGATGAAGATGGATCAATGAGTTGTCATGGATACATGATGAAGATGGATTCTTTTATATATGATGCATATTTTGTTTGATGTAAATATTATTTTCTTATCATGGTTGAAAATAAGTACAAATGGATGAACTCCAAAGTGGTCCCCTTATGGTGAAATCCCTCACGGGAAGACGCTTTGTGGTTGAGTTGTGGTTGAAATAACCCATGCTTGTATGAGGAATAATGATATGAAGATCAATTATCTTGTCAGTGTAACTATCCTAGATATATAGTGCTTGTCATGCCATTTCTGGTGGTATGTGGAACGTCACATAACTCCTCACGGTTTGAGAGTTATGTCCTTACGAAGTTGAAGAACCCCATGTGTTGGCTTGAAGCCCCAAATGGTCAAAGAAGTCAAAGTGCCCTATAAGAAGAAATCATTATTTAAATGATTAAGTCAAGAAGGATTATTTAAATATTAAAGTAAGGTGAAAAAATCGAGGAGGCATATTTAAATGATAAAGTAAAGGAGAACTTTCTATTTATGGAAAGTGGTTAACCTTAAAATAAGGAAAATAGGTTAAGTGACCTAGAAATGGGTTAAGTGACCTAGAAATAGGTTAAGTGACCTAGAAATGTGGTAAGTGACCTAGAAATCGGTTAAGTGACCTAGAGGATGAAATTATAAATAAGATAACAATGGTCTCTTGCAAATTATCCTTTTTGTGGATCAATGGAGAGCTTCTTGTGAGATTATCTTTTGGTGTATTGATTGAGAGATTCTTGTGAGAGTATATTTGGTGTGGATATCTTGAGCATGATTGAAGATCTATTCTGAGAAAGAGAGCATGAGGAGGATCTCATGGACACATCAAAGTTTTGGCAATATCGGAGATCTTGACGACAAATTCACGGAGCTTCAGAAATCCTAGTTTCTGAGGTATACGCGGGCTGTAATGGGCCAGACCACGCACATACATGGGTTGTGTGAGGACAAGGTGCACACAGTGGATACAATCATGGAAATTTGTGTTTGATTTGATGACTGGCTGTTGAATACTGGAGCAGGTTCTAGATTTGCATTCTATGGGCTCAGATCTGTCACTGAGACTATGGTATGGTTACATTATTGTCTTGATGGTTACTATTTCTTTTTTTGTTGTGATTACCTAGGGAATTCTTGGTATGGATGCTATGATATAATTTGTGTTGGTTGATGGAGTGAGAAGTACTCTTATGATTTAGTGGTGATATGATTTCTATGGCATATTGGTTGCTTATACATGATTGAATTATCATTCATATTGATTGGTTGTGGAGCATGAGTGAACTATTGGAGAACTTGGATGTGTTGTGACTGGCTGTGGGTCAGATTGGACAATAAGAGACATAGGAGAATGTGACTGAAGGTTGCAGAGGATATGAGTATGTGATGAAAAGTATAAACCCTAATATCTCAGAAGACATACACGTGTTGTTGTGTATACTGGCCGCGTACATACGCGGGCTGTAGTGAGCCAGAGCACGTACACATGCAGGTTGCACTACTGAAAGGTCACGTACATGTTGCAGATTGATATATTTTGAGGATTGTTGCCTCATATCAGTTGGTATTGAGGATGTAAGATCAGTCTTGCATTATAGAGCTGGTGCTCTTGTAGAGTTGTACTCTATTCAGTTGTTGCTGATAAACCCCAAGGATTGTAGTCTGTAATAAAAAGAAAATTGTACATATATATTTTGTTTTTGTGTTCCTTATGGTGATGACTTATTGATGATGTATGTTGTTGATATATGTTCACATCTAACTGGTTATAAATGAAATCAATGATTAATGAGTAAATGTTGAGTACTAACTAATGAGTTTTGTGTAAGAGGGAAGTTTTACTAAAAAAGAGCTCCACACTCATTCACTCCCCCTCTAAGTGTGGTAAGTGTGTCCAACAAAACTTTGGCTAGGTCTAATAATGTTATCCTCTAAAATTTATTCAACCATGCGCTCAATTTCACTCTTTTGGGCATAAGGGTATCTATATGGCCTAATTTTAGGAGGAACACTCCCAAGAATTAGGTGAATATCATGATCATGATTTCGAGTGGGTGGAATACCTTTGGGAATATATTAAAATACTTTGGAATGCTTATCAATGATCCCTTTTATATCTAGGGGAATAGATGGCTTAGATGGTTGAACATCTAGTGAGCATAGTTGTGCAATTACACCTTGATGCCCCTTTTTCAATAATTTTGTCATGACATTGGAGCTTATCACCTTATTGAGTTTACCTGTGATACCTCTTAACTCAATTTATTTTCCTTCCAATGAAAATTTCATGAAAAGTTCTTGAAAATTAAAAGCCATTGTTCCTAATTATTGTAACCATTGGATTCCTAGTGAAACATCAACACCACCCATTGGTATAGAAATCATTGGACTATTCATTACATATTCCCCCATAGTAAGATTGATCTTATTGCATTTTCCTGAGAAATTGATAGTTCCTACATCTGCAATCATTACTTGAAACTTTGGTGTTGGATATACAAAGCAATTGAGAGCTTTGGCTAATTTATAGTGAATGAAATTATGAGTACTACTAGAATCAATTAGGACTATTACCTTTTTCTTTTTGATATATCCTTTGATCTTGAGGGTTTGAGGAGTGTTAATTCCAGCCAATGCATTACATGATATTGTGGGATTCAACTCTTCAGAAGAAATCACGTCTACATTTTCATCTTGAGATTGTTCTTGTTCTTGTTCTTGTTATTCTTCCTCTTCACAATGTATCTAGAATAATTTCTTCTCACGACACTTATGTCCCTTACTGTACTTGCTATCACAATTAAAGCATAAAACTTTTTCTTTTCTTTCCTCCAATTTTTGAGGTGTCAACCGAGTAGGTTTAGGTGTTTTAGAAGAAGGAACATTATTCTCTTGATAGATGTTAGGAGTGGTCCTTCTAGTAGCCATAGCCATATTTTTACTTTCAACATTTCTTGCCACCCTAAATGCATTCTCCAATGATTTGGGTTCCCAAAGATGAACCTCATGTTGAACATTATCCCTTAAAGTTCCTATGAATACATCAATCAAGTGCTCATCTAGAATATCTTTTACCTTTATATTCAATCGTTGGAAGTTCTCAATGTGCTCTGTAACTGAACCCTTTTGCTTGAGATTTATCAATTATCTAAAGAAGGTATTTCTCCTTGTATCCTCATAGTGTGCTATCATTTCTTCCGTGAAAATTGTCTAAGTGACGAGTAATTTGTGAGAACAAAGCCATTGATACCACACAAATTGATTGGGTTCTAAATATAAATAAGTAATCCGTACCTTTTGTGTATGTGGCACATTATGTGTATCAAATAATTTCTCCATCTAAAGTATCCATGTGATTGGGTCCTTGCCATCAAACTTCCTCATATCAATCTTAGGAAAGTGGTTGATCTTAAACCCAAAGTTAGAGTTTCTCCATTATTGATTCATCTTCCTTATGTCCTCATCATGAATTTCATGGGATACATTTTCACTTTCAAGTGTCCTCTTTATTAGGAAAGTTTTCAATCCTTCAATGATCTCCCCTTTTAAACCATCCATCTTAGTATTTATTGCCTCCAAATTATTTTCCATTGAATCCATCATCTCTTGTAGTTCATATTTTGTTACTGTCTTCTTTTGTAAATCATTTATTTCCCTACACATTTATTCACCTTCATCAAGTGTCCAAGTAGGACTGTGTTGAGGCTTATTTGGTGTATAAGTTCCCCTTTTTGGTGGAATGTTGGCCAAGTATCACTTTAAACCTTGATTTTGAGGTGGTTCTGCTAAAAAATATTCCTTTTATTGTATCTCTAAAATTTCGTCCCTTCTGGGTATGAAATTTTCTTTTTTTGTATTTCTTTGATATTTCTTCTATGCAATGCCACAGGTCTGATCAAAATTGAATGTGCCAAGTGGAATTTATGGTAACTTCCCCACAACTTGCTGATTTTTGGCCTTTCTAGGAGATATCACTTGTATAGCGTGCCCCACTATCCAATGCAACTGGTCTCACACAATTTGGATACTCTAGGAAGAAGTTATGATTGTTTTACCAGGAACACCTACTTGAGACTAGTCAGATACCCTATATTCCACGGGGTGTATCTACAAATGTAAGATGACACAGAAGATGATTTTTTTTACCAAATATACCTTACTAATTTCTGTGAATATCCTCCAGATTTCAGGGTCTGAAACATCACATAAATGTTTTTATAGAGAAAATTCCACAATGACTCAATTCTGGATGATTCCAGAACCCTATCTTACACAGGTTATATCTCTGAAAGTATAAGGCCTCAGGAGATGAAATTTTAACCTAACTTACCTTGATCTATCTACTAACTATCATCGAAGCCATTCCTTTTGAAACACTGTAGAAAAACATTTATAGCAAAAATTCCAAGGTGTCTCATATGTAGCAGCGAAAACCCAAGACCTTGAGCTCTGATACCATATGTTAAGAACCAAATATCAATATAGCATAGAAAAACCTCAGAATAAGTACTCAATGCCTTGAAAAAGAGAAAAATTCAGGCAATAAGCCTCTTTGAGGGGGAAACCTCTTTATAACCCACATAAATGTCCAAATACAAGATGATTCCAAGTGAAAATGTCTCCTTGGTATATATAGGAGACTAGGAGGTACAATTACAACTAATGGACTCAAGCCAACATAAATAAAATAACATTACTAATGTAATATGACCCAATTAAGGGGTGACGAGCCACTATTTAGGGATTAACAAAATCAGGCTTTAACAGGGGAATGAATCCCACGATAACGGGTAAATGACCGCCAATTCTTGATCAACCTTCAAGTTACTGGTTCAATAGGTCACCTTCGACGCATTTAGGACGTTGCAATGTTCACTCTGTTGGATTACTGAGAGGGGGGGTGAATCAGTAATAACGTAATTATAATCCTTTTTCTTCAAATGTTATATCAATGTAGAATTATTATCCAATAATGAGTAGTAATAAATAA
>JZKD02S2048157.1:373277-396730 GCA_000966675.3 Picea glauca
CAAACCTGGGGTCTCCAACTTCTCATGGCCATAACTCTCTAACCGTGAGGAATTATGTGAAGTTCCACATACCACCGGAAATGACATGACAAGAACTATCCATCTAGGATATTTTACCTAACAAATTCACTTTCCTTCATCTCATTATTCCATAATTAAGAATGGGTTCTCTTACTCCACAAAGCGTCTTCCTGTGAGGGCTTTCACCATAAGGGGAGCACTTTGGAGTTCATACATATTTACTTCTTATCAACCATGAAAAAACAATAATGAGTCATATTTACATCAAACATTATTGGGTCCATTACCCAAAACTTTGTGCTATGGGTCTTTCTTCAAGGGTTGACATCAATGACAACCAACCTTAATCAACACACTCGCCCTGGAACTCTGGAGTCCCAAATAACTTAGCTCCTTTTTGGGTATGATCAAACAACCCAAATCTATCCTTGTAGCCAAATCAACGACTATTGTGGCTTCTTGTATACTTCACAGCTCTACTTGTCTTCAACAAGGGATTTAAACCAGTGTTTTCATAGGCTGCGGCCTTGGTCTGCATTCTATGAGCGTTATACCTTCTGAGCTTGAAAATACTTCAAATGAAGTGTGGGTGCACTTCTTCTGCTTCTCTTGGAATTTGGAACTTAAATATTTTTTAACCTCTACACAACTTGCATAGGCTCTGTGCACCCTCGTACTACCTCTCCTGAGCTTAACATACCCTTTTTTCTAGGAGACCCAAAGAAACTAGAAGTATAGACATGCATACATGACATTGTGTCTATGGGAAAAAAAATCACAGTTTATTTCCTTTAATTTGAGTCACCACAAGAGGCTCAAGCATTTACATGTACAAAGCATGTTCAAACCATACAGTTCCTTACTTGCTTAAATACGCAATCATTCAAGATAAAAACCAGTCTAGTCATCAAACAAGCATGCACATCCCTGAAATATTCACAGGATAATCAACCTTAATTTATAGTTCAATTTCATAGGGTATGAGAATACTTATCTATTACAAGTTACAACCAACCAACCAACTATGGGTGTTCGTCTCTCCACCCAACCATAGGCTCAGAGACATTCACTCTTATCACTCTGGCCACCCCCTTGCTAATACATGATATCACTAGGGAAACTTCTACAAATTTCTCAGATATCCTCTCTCTATCACATCCTCCACGAGGTTTATCAGGTGCCCTCTCAGCATCAAGCTCACAACCTTCTTCTCAGGTCAGGTTTTTTGGGTTCTCTTTCCAAACTCAAGAAAGTTATCAGGGATATTACTCTCCTCCACCTCTTTGGAAACAATAGACTTCTCCCTTTTTCTCCACTAATCTTAGGGCCTCCACGGGGTTTATTAGATTCCTTCCTAGCTGGATTTACTCTGTGAAAGAGAGTCATAGCCACATTGTCCCTCGACGCCCTCTCCTTCCAACACCGGTTTCTTTCGAGCCAACACCAAGTCTGCGACCCTCTTTTACTCCAGTATGGGTTTCAAGTATTCTATGCTCCAGTTAAGAACTCTTCCATGAGTTCTATGATCTTTCTATTGCACGTGCCAGTGCATTCCCTTCAGCGATTCTCTTCCTAAGAGACCAAATTCCTCCTTTGGTTCTCTTCAATAACCATAACAAATTAATCCTTCAGTTTTTCTTCTCAGCTAGAGAGTCTCTCACTCTCTTCCTCTTTCTGAATGGTATCATATCTTCTCTTGCATGCCCTCTCCTTTTTCCACAGGGAGGTTCTGGACCTATCATGTTCCTTCTGTTAGAAGGAACTCAGGTCAATCTGGGCTTGCAATTCTGTGGAACTCTAGGCTGACAATTTTATATCTGCTCAGCCAAACCCTCCATGCTTCCATTCATTGGCGTAGTTGATCGTTCAACCACCAGTCCTTATTTCATTAACTATTTTTTATTTCGGATGAGGATGAGGATTATTATTTCAGCAAGGATAATTTGGTTCATTTGACCTAATGAACCCTCTCTACAGTTTCCTCTCTCTTTCTTCTAGTGATATCATGGCCAATACTTCAAGGCTTCACCTTCACAGTCAACTTTTGGAAATCTAAACAATAATACATTTACATTGTTAAAATGCCATAGCATGGTAATCATAAATAATGATTAATTACAAGCTGGGGGAAACAAGGGTATTACATGCATGAATCTCCCTTGTTCCATATGCTCAATATATGGACATTACACTCAAAAATTTTCAAATCTTGTGCATTTCTAGGCTACATTGGTTGAAGGGAACCAAACGCCTCTCCTAGCATCCTCCAACTTTCCTTTACAATGAGTATGACAACCACTCCTGGTCAACAACAATGGGTCCTCCACTATTTTCTACGTGTCCACATCAGTGAACTCGTGGAATAGTCTCCCATGCAATCATTTTTGGAAAGACAACCATTTTAATTTCCTTTACCTTGTAATCACCAAATACCAGATTCATCACATGGCTGAAATTACCACTTAAGAATTAAAGACTTGGTTGAGTTTTAAGCATGTGTTAAATTACCACTTAGGAATTAAGGAAAGAAAATAATCTTAATGAAAGAACATTGTAGCCATCATAACGAATGCAGATCATAAAGTAAACATAAGGAACAACAAACCATAACAGTAAGCTTGATAATGGAGTTCGACACAAGTTTTCCTACATCTTCGGGCCTTTGTCTCAGTGGGAGAGGATTTATTATTAATATTCAATGCTTCAAAAGTAAATCAGAAATGCATCAAATGGATTACAAACTAGTCTAATTGTGTTATAATCAACCTCAAGAATCCAACACAACTAATGACACTGAAAAAGGTTGAGCGTAACTCCCGGAAATAGCCTCCAAAGTTCCCGTCCTCAGTGGCTTCCCTGCATAAAAATGGCTTAAGCTCCCAAAATATTAAGGATTATGTTGTTTATGAACCTTCTTGGATTGTCAAAAACCTCTAATTTATATATATCTTTAGTTAGGGATCCTATCCCAACTTCCTCCCAATATCTGGCCTCAAATTGGGCTCCAGATCCCCCAAAAATGAGCAAAATCCAATAAAATAAAGATGAATAATTAAAAAAAACATACAATATAGTAAAAAACTCACTTTTGCAGCATATTGGGCCCGTCGACCCCCTTTATCTGAGCTCCTGGTCATATGGAGTGCAACATATGGCCAAGCTTTGGCCCTCACCGACCGAGGCTTATCCCCAAAAATCTGCCACACATCAACTTAAATGAAAATTCGAGCGTATGGTTAAACAAGCCTCATGGTAGCCTGGTCAGTCCACCGTTTGTTGTGAAGTATTTGGTTGTAGGATAGGTCGGAGGTTAAAATCATCAGAGGTAACAAATTTTTGGTCTAGCCAACATTGGCTAAATCTGGGGTGCCATGTGGTACCCTGTGATTGGGCCACGCGTCACCTCTGGACTGGCCCATATAATCCAATCAGTGCACAGTCATCTGCCCAATCAACATGCATAGTCAGTTTCCATGTCAACATTCGTACTGCCACATCATCATCTGTACTACCACATCACCCTACCACGTCAGCATCTGTACTACCATGTCAACATCCATACTACCACCTGTGATCAATACAACCATGTGTTGGGCTATCATTGGACCATGTCATCATTCTATACAACCACGTGTTGCATTCGTATAGTGCCACGTGTAACCTATGTACGGTATCACATGTCACTTTTTTTACTGGTCCACATCATACCTGAAAAATGCCAAAAATGAGTGACACATGTAATCTCCTCATGCTGCCACATGTCATGTTGACATCATGTCGACATACTGTTGACATCGACAGTACAACATGTTGATTGTTGACTTTGACTAGTTGACATTTTTTCCTGTTTGGGAAATTGATCAGAATGTGATAACTTTCACATACGGTGTCCATTTTCGGAAAAAACATATATGGTTGGAATCAATGCGATGATCTCGATGCAATGGCGTTGGTTTCATATAATTCTGATAACTTTGATTTTTATACCTTCCTGGGTCCATTTTGGACCATGCCTCCCCACTAAGACCTTTTGGTCCTCCAAAAGGGCATTAACTAGTCATCAAGTGCAGGATAGGCCACCCCACTTGTCCTTTGTCTTTAAACTCTGTCTTGTGAACCTGTCGCATCATAATCAATTGCAAAACAACCATCATAATTGAAATCATATTGTTAGCCACTTGAAATTGTTCACATCTTACTGAAGCAACTACCATCCATGTTGAAAACATTAGTAGTGATAACATCAGGAATATGACTGAAACTGAACCAATATTTTTGATGTTCTTGCATGGCATTAACTTATCTTGAAGAAAATTACGATTTAATTTCCATTCTACAAACATATCATGTTGATGGTTAAGATCAACTACTTTACTTGGCACAATTATAGCTGTGTTTCTTTCATAAGCTTCCTTTCTTAATTGTTCCATTGTTTGAAGAGATTGATTTTCTTTTAAGTGATGAACATGTACAACATATTCATTTCCTTCTTTAGTTAAGTGATATTGATTTTGTTCCCTGTAGAAGATTGCTTTGCAATCATATAAATAAGGGTTGCCTAAGACCATTCCACATTCATTTAGTTGCACCACATCACATGTTACCTCATCCACAAAATTTGATGAAATTGCAAACCTTAAAGTGCATTTCTTTGTTATGTGCAATTTATGATTGTTTCTTATCCATTTAAGTGAGTAAGGTTTATGATGCATCTTAGTGTTTAATCCCAATTTCTTAACCACTTCTTCTGAAATTAAGTTAGATTGAGATCCACTATCTATCAATGTATCGATCTTAGTATGTTTCATTATGACCCTTAGATGAAACAACTTACTTCTTGAATCATAACCATCACCAATTTTACCTATCAAACCAACTGTTGTGATCTTAGACTCATCACCTGAATCATACCCCAAGTCTATTGGTTGTGTTGTTGTTGGAATTGTTTGCCTCCCTTTCCTCTCTTCGATCCATTTCTGTCTCTTCTCTGGATGAAATTTCCAACAATGGTCATCATCATGCCCTTCTTTCTTGCAATGCTTGCAAGAGAGCTTCCCTTCCTTCATTGTCACTGAATTTGCTTTCTTTTCATTCCCCTTTTTGTCTTCTTTCTTTGAAGACGATTCCCCTAATACACCAACTCTTGCTTTTCCTACTTCAATATACATTGCTTGGACATAAACCTCATCAAGATTAGTAAGTCCAAACATAAATCTAGTGTTATGAATATGTGCAGGTAAACCTCCTATATACTGCATAAGAGTTTCTTGTGTATGTAATGGAATATTTAACATTAATGCCATATTACGGAATTCATTTGTGTATTCTTGCACCTTTTGTACTTTTCTTATTTTAACACTTTTCCATTCAATTAAAACCTTTTCCTTAAATCCCAAAGGATAAAACTAGTTTCTAAGTGAAAAAAAAAAACTTGCAATGATGAAAATACATTACCAACTTGTTGAGTACCATGTTGCAACTTACTCTGCCACCAGATGAGTGTTGTGCCTGCAAGACAAAGTGATGCCAATTTGATTTGGGTTACTTCATCTTTGATTTGTTTCACATTGCAATAAAATTCCATCTGTCTGACCTAGTTATCAAGCCTCTCAACATTGACTTCACCATCATACATGGGCAATTCAAATTTCACATCAAGCTTAAGTAATGGAATATCATGCTTATGTTTATGGGAATTTTTTCTTGCGGTAGAAGTTGAACTTGTACTTGAAGAAGAAGAAGAAGAAGATGAAGATGAAGGAGGTGAAGGAGGAGGTTTAGTAGGATCCTCTCCTTCTTCAATTTTGTCTTGTTTTGACGATTCCCCTTGAAAAGGACTATTCTATTGCAAGTTATCATCATATAAGACCTTTACCATCTCAGACATGAAGAAAAATGTCTTTTGAAACTCTATCTCGTTCTGAGACATTCCTTATTCAGATGCCATATTCTCAGTTTGATATGCCCTCTTTCTCGATCCAATCTCAGGATCCCCTTCTACAATATCACCTTCACCATGTCTTCGCTTTTCCCTGGTAATCATGAAATCTTAAATAACCAACTGTCAACCTGATCTGAAAATGATTTTTTAAAGACTTGGTTGAGTTTTAAGCATGTGTTAAATTACCATTTAGGAATTAAGGAAAGAACAAGATCTTAATTAAATAATATTGGAGCCATCATAAATAATGTAGATCATAAAGTAAACATAAGGAAAAAAAAAAGATAACAACAAGCTTGATAACGGAGTTCGACACAAGTTTTCCTATGTCTCTGGGCCTTTGTCTCAGTGGGGGAGGATTTCTTATTAATCTTCAATGCTTAAAAAGTACATAAAAAATGCATCAAATGGATTACAAACTGGTCTAGCTATGTTCTTCTCGACCTCGAGAATCCAACACAATTGACGACACTGAAAATGGTTGAGCGTAGCTCTCGGAAATGGCCTCCAAAGTTCCCCTCCTCAATGGCTTCCCTGCATAAAAATGGATTTATCTCCCAAACTCTTAAGCATTATTCTATTTCTGAACCTTTTCGGACTGTTAGAAACCTATTATTTATATAGACCTTGAGTTGTGGATCCTATCCCAACTTCCTCCCAAGATCTGGCCTCAAATCGGGCTCCAAATCCCCCAAAAATAGGCAAAATCCAATAACATCAGGCTGAATAATAAAAAAAACCATACAACATAGTAAAACGTGACCCACTTTTGCAACATATTGGGTGCTCCATCCCTGTTTAATCGGGATTTTGGTCATATGGAGCGCAACATATGGACAAGCGTTGGCCCTCACCGATCGAGGCTTATCCCTAAAAATCCACCACACATCAACTTAAATGAAAATTCGGGCGTATGGTTGAACAAGCCCCATGGTAGCCCGGTTGGTCCGCCATTTGTTGCAAAGTCTTTGTTTGGAGGATAGGTCGGAGGTTCAAACCGCCGGAGGTAACAAATTTTTGGCCTAGCCAACGTTGGCTAAATTTGGGGTGCCACGTGGTGCCCTGTGATTGGGCAACGTGTCACCTTTGGATTGGCCCATACAATCCAGTCAGTGCACAATCATTTGCCTAGTCAACATGCACAGTCAGCTGCCACGTCAACATGCGTACTTCCACATCAACATTTGTACTATCACGTCAGCATCCATACTACCAACTGTTATCCGTACTTCCACATGTCAAACTTTCATTGGGCCACGTCATCATTTTGTAGAGGCACATGTTGCGTTCATACAGTGCCATGTGTCACCTCCGTACGATACCATGTGTCACTTTTTTACTGGTCCACATCATGCCTGAAAATGCCAAAAATGAGTGACACATGTCAACTCCTCTTGCTTCCACGTGTCATGATGACATCATCATGACGTATTGCTAACGTCAGCAGTACGACCTATTGACTTTGACCTGTTGAATTTTTTGCATGTTTGGGAAATTGATTAGAAAGCGATAACTTTCGCATACGATGTCCATTTTCGAAAAAAAAATATATGGGCAAAATCGGTGTGATGAGCCCGACGCAATGGAGTTGGTTTCATTCGATTATGAGAATTTGATTTTTTGGCCTTCTTGGATCCATTTTGGATCATTAGGTAGCAATGAAAGCACATCACACCTCCCACCCTGGTCTCGTCCTCCTTAACCTAGGGTGAGAGGGACCCCATTTCTATTCTATCTCTCTCTTTGGTATGTCATCAATAAGAGACCCTACCTCCTTCCCCACCCAACTCCTAGGTGATCCATGAATAGAATATTCCCCCTCCTCCTAAAAAACATGACATACACAATTTTGTGCACATTTGTTATATTTCCACAGTTGTTGGTCCTATACTTCCAACAAACCATTCCTCACCTGTTCGTATTGGTACCTACCCCTCATCCTCGAGCAAGGTCACATATTCCCCTTGGCCATAACCCCACTCTATTTTCATAGAATCGACATATATAAGCACTTCAACACCTTGTAATTTGTCACACACAAGTGATATTTATGGTGTCAAAATTCCAATGTATTCAGTTCATGCCTCTTAGAAGTCCCTCACTTTTGTGTCTCATGTGTTCCATTCATACGACAAAATTCTAGAGGTGATGACAACACAAAACTACCCCTGGGATGCGATGCAACATCATTCATTGTTACTGCCTAAGGAGGCATTTCAACCTGCCACATCTTCAGACATCTATGAAGTTGAAACCAAAGACTTCATTCCTCTAAGGCATATTGATTGGTTCAAGAACCCAATCCCAACCATGGATGCTTTTAAAGAAATAAAAATGGCCAATATCTCTCCTACCATCAAAGTGGACATTTTGGTTAAACTTAGCATCACTAAAGACATCCTTATCAGAGTCATATGTACCTTGGAGGAGGTACCTGCATACAAGACTCTTTCAAGAGTTTTGGGACATATTTTCTTGGTCTTACACATAAATGCTCCGATTTGATCCCACTATTGTCGAACACCACATCAACACATGGCCTTATGTTTTACCTATCCGAAATAAGTATAGGCCTCTTCACCCTTCTAGAGAAATGGCCATCAAAGCCAAGATCGATAAGCTTCACAAAGCTAATTTCATCTACCCCATCGCATAAACTTACTGGGTGTCCAACCCCATCCTCGTTAACAAAAAACAAGGAACCATTCATGTTTGTACTGAAGTTCGATATTTGAACCAAGCATATCCAAAAAACAACACCATTCATTAACCAAGTCACTAATTCTTTTGCTGAGAATGAGGTTGTTTCCTTCATGGATGGGTTCTTAGGCTATAATCAGACCCATATCCACTGTGCAGATCTATACAAAACAACCTTCACCACTCCCTGGGGCACCTTTGCATATTGTGTAATGTCTTTCGGTCTCAAAAACATTGGAGTGACCTTCCAACATGCCATGATATGTATTTCATGATCTCACTCACCTCATATTGTATTATTTGTATGATATCATAGCTCGATCCAAGAAGTGGTGCCAACACCTAGAAGACCTCTGCACCATCTTTTAGAGGTGCAAGTACAAGATTTGATCAAACCACCTCAAGCGTGCCTTATGTGACACCGTGAAACATTTATTGGATTTGATTGTCTCCAAGCACGACATCACGTTAGACCCCCTAAAATTCTAGGTTGTTAGTGATATCCCCCCTCCAAATAATTTTCAATAGCTATAAAGTTTGCAGGGTAAGACTAAATTCTTGCGACACTTCATTCCTAACTACACCACTTGCATACATGGCTTCCTACACCTATTACACCAAGATATTCCTTTTCAATGGGATGACCAGGCTCAACAATATTTTGATGCTTTGAAGGCTTCTCTTCCCATAGCCTCATTAATTGGTCTCCCTGACTTCAATAAGGATTACATCCTATACCTATCTGCCTCAAATGTGTCTATCACATGAGTGTTAGTCCAACAAGGGGATGACGATCAAGAGCATGTTATTTACTACATCAACAAGAATTTGTCAGAACCTCCTCTCAATTACAATCATGAGGATAAGTTAGCTCTATCTTTGGTCCACACATTCCAGAAACAACACAACTACATTTTGCTGCGAACCACCAAAGTCATTGAAAATTCAAACCCCATGCAATAATTACTTAGTCAAAAACTCATCAAATGTAAGTTCATCGGTGGATCGTAATTATACAAGAATTTGACTTAGATTTCACCACTCGTAAGACTAAGAAGGAGCTCATCCTCATTGACTTGTCATCCGACACCAAGGACCCACTAGTGACTGAAAACTTCCCAAATGAAAACTTGTTTGTGATATCGTCCGATGACACATGTTACAACGACATTATCACCCACCTTCACACTGAGAAGTTTGGCCCACATCTCTCTCAAAATGATTTCTAATGAAACCGCCACAAAGCCCCTTGGTATCACCTCATAGGAAATGATTTGTATCGATGAGGATTGTACATTATCTTGTGTTAATGCCTCATACTCATAGAGGTTGAATGGGTCCTTAATGATTTCCATAGTGGTGGTTGTAGCAGTCATTTAATGAGGATGTTGAATGCCTAAAAGGTAGTCCACACTAGTTATTTTTTTCCCACCCTCTTCCATGATTGCATTTAGGCATTCAAGAGATGTATGAATTGTTATGTGGTCACCCACAAAGCCCAAGTTCCACTAGATCCTTCACACCTTGTCGTTACTGTTGGTTCCTTCTACAAGTGGGGCATTAATTTTATAACGTGCAATCCCCCATCTAGCAATGGTCATAAGTACATTATCATGGCCATTGATTATTTCACCAAGTGGACTAAGGCCATGCCAACATTTAACAACATGGTGGACATTGTTGCTCGTTTCTTATTCAATCACGTCATTATTTGTTTGAGGTTCCCCCGACAACTAGTCCCAGACCATGGAAAACATTTCAAGAATGAAGTGTTTCAAGAGTTTTCCTCCCTTCTTGACTTCAACCATGAATTAATTCTATGATAGACTCTACAATCAAATGACCAAGTTGAGGCTATCAACAAAGTCCTCAAAACCATGCTACAATGGACAGTCAATAATCACAAAACTAATTAGCATTCCATGCTCTTCTCAACACTTTGGGCCTACCAAAAAATAGCAAAAAACATATTTTTACCTTGTTCCACCTCATCCACGACGTGTACACAATTATACCAATTGCGTTTGCGATACCAAATCTACAAACAACAATTGAACTCCTACCATATACCACACCTCTTGAACAACACTTTATGGTCTTGGAAAGCATAGATGGGGACCATCGATCCTCGTTACATAATAATGAAGCCATCAAAAATAACTTCAAGGCCATATTGAATCGATAGGTTCACCCTTATTCATTTAATGAGGGTGACCTTTTCCTAGTCTGTGATGTTTCCAATGACACCCAAGGCCCCAAAAATTTTGGGATGCTTTGGCGAGGTCCTATTGTGACATCCAAAACAACCCATTAAAATTATTCAACCTAGAGGAATAATTTATGGGTACCAACCAACCAAAATTTTAGCAAGGTACTAATCATTATTAACTCGACTAGCTATTCATTTAAAAGACTGTTATTTATACATAATGTCTTAAGTTGATCCAAAAAAATAGATTCATTGAGTACCAAGCATCCAATATGCATGGATCAATGGCCCTTTTTCATCTTCAAAAGAACATTAAGATATTTCATGGGAAATCATTATGCAGTGATATGCTCAAATCTTGACCCATGTACCCCCCTGCTTAAACATCGTCGACCCTTTGCTTTCACATTTATACGCTATCATACTTCCCATTCAAACCTTCCGATGGCGAATATTCTTTAACATCGTCATCGGTATAATGTAATGGGGAGCACCCACTACAAATTGTCTTCTCGATCCGACGAAAAATATACCTCGACAAAGCCATGTGCCTCCTCCCATGGGTCCCTTCCTCATGGTAATGTTCCATAAGGATATTGTATCTGATTGTACCCATGACCCAATCATGGTGAGAATCAAAGGTGGACCCCTAACCTTATAACACATGCACTTTTAATCAACTCTAATAAGTGTGCTCCACTTAAACCAAGCCTCTTTTTGTCGTCGGGAAAAATAACAAGCATTTCCTTGTGTCTGTTGACTCTCTCTCTTGATAAGTCTTCAGATGATGATGCGATAACTTTTATGAGTCATATCTTGGTGCATATGTGTCAGGAATATATTTTCCCTTAAACCTTTCTAAAGTTAACCACTATACAACGTATAAGATGGGCCCTTAACACAACCATGTGTTTTAGTGTAATTAAATCCATTCTTTGTTCCACACTATATTCATGACGTGGCATCTTCTCGCTGGCACACTTTTTCCAAGAATACATTTTTGTTGTTGGAGGATGATATAAATCTACTCTATGGGATATCTGTAAGACCTTCTGACGATGACACTACCCAAGATCTATCGTCGAGAACCCAACCCTTCATATGGTTCATTATCTCACCTAGATAAATCTTCCTATGATGATACTATAACCCAATAAAGTTAACCCACCGAGTAACCATCCATTATATGACAATTCACTAAGCTTGGTAAAATAAAGGTATAAGTGGGGTGGTAATTAACATAAGCTATATGACCAAATTAACACACAAATCGTATGCCCCCAACCCTTTGGCACATCTCTCAAGGATAACCAATTATTATAAAAGGTAATCATCGTTGGAAGATGTCATTAATATTTCAAGTTGAGAAACAATTGTATTATCGTCTCCTGATGATGATATGATCAGAGCGCCTTTCTCCCTTCTTGAACCTATACCTCTGACAATATGTTAATGGTAATAAACACATAGTTGTTTTTGAAAAAATTAATGAAGGAGTGTACGTCTCTGACCAAGCCAGAGTTGTAACATGCTTAGTATTTATTACACAGGGTTTGGGGGGAATTTTCAAAATAAAACAACTTCAATAAGTCATAATCAATATATTGCTTTGCCTATGAAACCTGTGAAAGTGTAAGTGATTCTACTACGATAAGATGACAAAATCCAAGTTATTATGAAACCTCAAGCAAACAGGTATGTAATTTGCATGTTTTGGAGTTAATGTTTCATGTATTCAATTCAAATGAAGATTTAGTCTTATGTCTGACATTACACACCCATGACAGGATGTCTCGAGTACAAACTAGGAAAGAAAAAATCCAAGCAGTTGTTAGACCCGTCCCCATTTTCGGTCCATTATAGAAAACACTATTGTGATAGAAGGGAACACTATGCAAGGTACCATGAGATATATCACATCTTCCAGAATGAGGAATACCCTTCCGATGACGAAGACATCAATGAATACAAGAATATCATAAAGAGTGGTATTCACACTTTGGCTACTCTCCCCATGGTTTTTCCTTATAATGATGTTGCATGGTGGTGCTTCACCCATATACAAAAAGATACAACCACCATACTCAACACATATAAGGTTCTGAGCACATAATCAAAGGAAAAAGACATCAGAATTAGGTATAAAACCCCAGAACCTAGAATATCCCTAGATGAATCATTTCTGGACAAATTCAGAGTTGAGAATAAATACTTCGAAGGGCTAATGGAAGATTTGTTCATCAGAGAGGAAATACCAGTCAGGGATGTATAAAGATATATTCTTGCGATGTACCTAAAGGGACCATACAAACTGTTGAACACGATGATATGTAGACTATATGATGAAGAAACCCATACTCATTTCATAATGGAGTAGTTTTCGATGGCTTAGATAGTGACCAAAACTGGACAACCTTTTAATTGGGGAAACATTTTATCCTACATCATCATCAATCGAGATCGAGAAGCCCAAGGTATGGAAAACCCTGGCTTCATGAGGGACAATCCTAAAAATGTGTGACAATATAGCAGAAGATGGATATGCATGTAGGAAGATGTTTGGCAACAATAAACTCATCTCCAACAAGTATACTCATCCATGAGAAAGAAAAGACTCACCCAACTAGTATAAATCAACCTCCCTTAACTAACGAATCGACCCAACAAGGGAAAACTTGGCCCCTTTTTCAATTGGCACCTCCACACTCTAGAAAATTACAAACCAATGGATAGACTCAACACTAAATGAAAAAAATTCGACCTCCAAGCAAGTAAACCTGCCCAAAAAAGAGGATATGTCATCAAAAAGTGTAAATCAACCCCAATATGAACAAATGCGATCCAACAAATGAGTATGACCTCTCTATGGAAATATCTCATCCTCTTTACTCAAAAATTTGCCCAACATATCAAGAAATCACCCCTTTCAAACAAGAACTTGTTGCAAATGGTAACTCAACCTCCAATCAAAGAGAATGTTGCCCATAATCACCACAAATGCAGCCTCAAGGTAAATCTACCTCCACAAACCAAAATAGACCTATGCAATCAAGAAATCAGCTAATAAAAGATGAAATAATTAGACACAGTGAAGAACAATGAAGAAATCTGAATGATCCCTTCTCTTCGATCAGCTAGGGTGGATAATTTCACTACTGAACTCAATCCCAATCTTCTCTAGGGTTTTTCGTCCTAAGAGCCAAAGCCACAAGAACTCTTTCAACTTTGTTTAAGAAAATAACAATTGCATAATGAGAGAGGGCACCCTCATTCCTCTTTTATTTCCTTGTTCACCCTTTTTTGAGCCTTTTACCCTTTTTTCACTTAAGTGACTTTTTAATTTAGCTTTAGTAAAATCACTTTATTAATTTTTAACCCTTTTACTCCAAAAAGTTATTTATTTGACCTTAAAGCATTTTTGGGCACTGAAAGTTACTTTTTATCCTCTCCACCATTTTGATATCTTCATCCTAGTTCCAACGAGATACTACACCAAGGTACCCCTCTTAGATAAATTATTAAAATTATGACCTTGGTGAAATCCATTAAATAATGCTCATTAATACTCCCAAATCATGAGAACGGTTGAAATGCAATGGAATCGGAATATGACTATTGAAGTGTGATCCTGATGATGAAAGATGATAAGAGGACCTCTAAAAGCATCATATAGCTCCTCTAAACCACTTGAGCTCATTGTTAACCTCAAATTACCCTTTTGGTCAGGATGATATAATCCCAAAAGGTCATCTACAACTGCAGAGCAATGGAATCCAAAAATGGGGACATTACACCTTGTCCCTAAGAGAAACAAGCATTAGATTCAAGATATTGTGCAAGGAACTGGACTTGCAATAATATTTTTTTATTTGGTTGGGATTAGGTATAAACACATCAACTTTATTCCTATCCTCTACTGCATTGACCTTTGAGTCCTGTTATCGCACAAGTTGTAGGTTGGGCAAAGCCCGATTTGAACCACAATATGGTGACAACTAAGATAACACCTACCCATTGTCACCTTAGATAGGTATTCCCATCACTTTAGAGATGAAGTAATCACCTAAGGGGGGGAATCTCAGTGACCCTAGTGGAAATGAGATTGAGTATGAAGAGATGATGAAGTGTCCCCCTATAGGTCAATGATGGAAGGTATGAATGGCTTGAAAATAGTCTCATATATTGTAGGAGATGTGCCACAATATAGAAGACCTGATAAGAAGTGATTGTACCTACCCAAGACACAAGGAAAACATAGATACAAGCCCAATAATATGTTGGACAAGCAAGTTAATATTTATGTCCCAAATTGCAGCAATAAACAATAATATATATTAGCAACAAAGAGTAATAAGAGTTGCAAATAAAGTTGCTAAAAGTCTAGTTAAGGATGCAAGAGACAAGCTAGCAATGACTAGTTTAACTCAAGTATTGATACATGAAACTTTAGCAACAAGATAATCCTGCCATACAAATGTACTACAGAGATAATTATTATCCTTATGTCTGTAGCAAACAAGTTGTTGCAGCAAAAAAATCAACCAACAAAACTTGCCAACAATCCACCCAAAAAGTGTGTTGAGACTAGTAGAGGATAGGGGCAAACTTTTAACAACTTCTGAGGGTTGGTTTGTAAGTAATTAAGAGATTTTTATTGGGGTTTATGCAGCCCTAATGTCTGTAGATCAAATTTTATAACATCAACAAGAAGCACTTATCAAAATGAGACACGATAGTGGCTCAACCAATCATATCGAGTATAGAATTGATTCCAATTTATGCAATATCAAAATCCCAATTTTTAACATTAACCAATGAAATATTTTATTTCTCCAATGCAATTAGATTTAGTGCCTATAACTATTGGATTATGGAGTCAGAAAATAAAAGAGCTAGCAATTATATTCCCTTGGGGGTGTAAGCCCTTTTACTCCCCAAGGCAAGCAAGACTAACTAGGAAGTACTAGGAGGGTCTAAACCCTTTTACTTCTTTTAGTAAAACCTTATGCAACAAATTATTCCAAGAAACAAATGATGGATATGGTGGGGTTGTAAACCCTTATACTACTCAAGAAGTCTAGAAAATTACACTTGTAACCAAGCAATGAAGCAACAATACGATAAATTCCTTACCTAGTCCAAGCAACAAAAAGATAACCTTCTTTTACCAAGATAATTCACCACAAATGCAAGAGAATAGATCCATGAGAGGTAGTGTGCTACTTCTTCCACCAAAATCCAAAAGAAACCATAACAATAGCACAAGAGATAGAGATTTCCCAAAGAGGGTGCAAATTTCAGCCACGAGTCTTCTCACAATGGGAGAGTTATATCCAAATGAGATACAAATGATATCTATTTATACCAAATGTTCTAAACATAGTTTGTCCACAAACGTTAGGGTAAAACACAATATAAGGGGTCAACAACCCTTATCTTTCCCCTTTACAAAAAACAATACTTTTTTCATTCATAATTTTCACATAAAGTAAACTCTAAAGTAAGACGTCACCCTTCTAGGGTGATGTTTTGGCACTTTTGCAAGTCATTGGAGTAGGATATGGTTGTGCTAGGCCTCCAAAGGCCAAGTGTCTTCAATCCATGCCTTTCTTCCATGGTCCAAGGTTTTTTTCCTCCAAAATATGACAAGTGTCCTCAACCACCACCGAAACCCTATCCCTAATGTGACGTCAAGCCCTCAAGGGTGACATTTTGGCCTCCTTAGGAAAGTTGTTTGGGTGGTAGGGGCTAGGTTAGGTCCTCCATGATTTCTTCTAGGCCTCTGAAGGTATGTCTTCATCATCCAACATGTGGGACCTTAGAATCCAACCTGTGGGATTCAATCCCCATGGAAGCTAGGCTTGTTCTTCCAAAACTGTCTATCAGGTGGGTTCTGCAATGATAAATGGATATGCTCTCCAAAGATATCAAGTTAAATGAATCATGATAAGTAAATCAAATCAATAAAAGAGCCATATATGCATGTACATCCAAACCACATCATCAAACTAAACCAATGCTCAAAAACCATATGCAATTTGCCATGTTTAGGTATGGGAGGGTTGACAAAATGACCTATTGGGTGAATCATACCTCAATTTTAGGGGTGTTTCCCAAGGGGACCTCCTTCTAAGTCATGTGGATGAGGTGTCATGGATGGGAGGGAGACTTTTGAGCATGGGGTTCATGACATACAAGGGGTTGTAGTGTCAAAGAGGGTGCGTTGCACCTTCGTTTTCAATGCACCCTTTTTCCAAGCCCATTTATTGCCTTTTATTCTTTTAGGATCTTTCCAGGTTGAAGCCAGGGTGGGGCTTCTACTTAAGCAATAAAATTTGTGCCCACCTTGACTCTACCCTAGTCATATCATGCTTCCCCAAGTTGAATACATGTGTGGGGCTTCTACATAAGAAATAAAATCAGTGCCCACACATGCTCCACCTTGGTTGGCATTTGTTATTAGTCATTCTTTTATGGGTCCCATCAGTTTCTTATGGGATACATTTCATTATCCTCGAGATCCCTGGGCGAGCATCTAGAAGATTAATGATTGGATTTTATCTTTTTCTAGCTACACGCCTCTGGGCCTTCAACCCCTTCTTCCCATGAAATGAGGGAGAACTCCTTCTTGGGTCAATACATCCAAAAATCCCAAAAGGTAAGGAGATGAGGGGATGTAGTGTGGAAAGTGACAAGTATGGTCAGGAGTGGCACAATGAATTTTCAAAAGGGCCTCCCGGTATCATACCTGTCCCTAAGGGTAACCCACTTATTAGGGTGCAATGTCAACCACCAAAGTGAAACAGGCAAAGATCATAATGTCCAAGCAAGCGTCACATAATCAAAAGTAGCAATAAATGCAAAAAACTCAAATTCCTCAAATATTGAAATGACACCCACCATAATATCTAACTTGTACCTCATGGAGAAAGACCCATTTTCTTCCGGAGGATAGCTGATGTGGTAGATAGTATCATGATGAACCTAGAGCTATGGTGGTGAGGTGGGTCTCTGTCTGTGCAAGTGGACGTTGCTAGTCAAACTGTCTCTCGATACTTCATATTTGTAACTTGAGGGCCTTGAGACATCATCTCCTTAGTTATCCCTATAAGTTGGGTATAACAAGTCCAAGATGTATTGGAGATTGGCAATTTGATCCTTACAACCAGTGCTTGAATATGCACCTTTCCCAATGAGTGGAGTTGAGCTAGTTTTATATAGTAAGCAATATTGGATAATTCAGATAGTGGATGCTTCAAGACCTCATCATGTGGTGCACTATGATTGGCCTAATAATCCTATGATCCAAAAATGCCTCCATATTGAAGCTAAGAAAAAAATCCTCTTCAAAATACTGTTTGCAATCACTTGGAACCAATGCCACCACACCATCTCTGAGCTCATTTCCCAAATGCAAAAATGGTGGGTAACATGCCACCCTTTGACTAACTCTTCTATAACAAATTATGGTAGTTGTAGGCCTTATGGATAGAAAATTTCTAAAATTTCCCCTCCATCTCTTCCAATATAGCATCGATGACAAAAGCAAGGGTGCTTCAAGATAGGGTACATTCTCCAAGGATTTCGAGTAGCAGTAGTTTTTCTTTAAAATGTACCAAATCCACCTTGCATATGATAGTTGATTGTGTCTTCCAAAAATTCTACTACAACCATCAACTCTACCCCTGAATCTACTATAGGAAAATATAAAGGTTGTTGGGAACATACCAAGGGAATTTGCCTTTAATCACACAAGGTTGGTGCCACATTAGAAGTATAAAAAACAATGTTTAGGAAAAGGTTTTGACATATGTTCCACAACAAAAAAACCTCAATATCTCATATAAATAGGCATCCCAAGTGTATTCTTCATTCCTATAGCCTCCACTAAAAAAAACATATTCAGGTCAAAATTTCTACCATTGCCATGTTTCCTACACACTTCACTTCTGATTTTTTCATAAACAAGAGGCATTTGTGTTCTATTATGGATTTGAAAAGCACCTTGAGTTCTATTTTTCTTGTTGGTTTCATCCATGGTTAGAGATACAACGATCCCCAATACATCTAACAAAGTTGCATATGAGATATAACACTGCATGTTTTGTAAGGTTGAGAGATGAGGTATTGAAGAAGAATTACATTCTTGCTTCTTTAGACCATGTCCTTTTTTAATTTTCTTTGGATATTTAGATTTATGGTTTTTTGTAATAGAACTCGACACAATCTGCCACTATATTGTGCTCTGGAAAGGATGCAAATTTACCAGAAAAAATGTGAATATAACAAATTTTACCCAAAATAATTCCTTCTCTTTAGATGTCCAAGGGTTCATCATTTTCCATTATTTCTCAACAACTACAAAATATTCCACCAACATGTTGTTTGTCAAAATTATGGAGAAGTGTATCCCTTTATCATCCAAAGTCATTGCTAGCGTATTCAAGAAATCTCTATGGATGTTCAAATGAACATCTCATGTAAGCCTCCTTCCTAGAAAACCTTGTTGTGATATTGGAATAAAAGTCAATTCAAATTATAATTGATAAGATGGAAGATACACACTACCAAATAAGCCATCAATTTGATGGTACACCATGACGATATAAAGGGGTTCCTCCATGCTACAAACCAATTTAGTGTGATGCAATGTAATGTCTCCAGTCGCCCAAGCTGGACCATGCCACACAAACTCAACTTCTATCGATCTGATATCAATCTATAACATCAACCAACTTACTACTAAACCATGCTACTCCAAAAATTCAGTGCACATATTCTACTCTATACACTAATCAGTGCAATATTATTGAAGTAACATGCTCAACCCCAAGCTGAATCACGCCACCCAAAGTTTCCTATCCTAAAACAACTTATAACATTGGAAGTAACTTGATGCCACTGTGCACACCATCTTACTAGGAACACAACTTCACTGCGTGTGTAATCCACTTTAAATGTGTGATCATTACTACATGCACAACCATTCTGGTGTCACACGCCAAATATAATTTCCTCATGCGTGAGGTCTACTTGTGTGCACCAACAAATTCCAGTCTCTTGTGCACACAAACTACTTCCATACATGCAAAACCATTCAAACCTCAGCTCAAAGATTCATGACCATTATCATAAGGTTAACTTAACAGGAAAAACAAACAAGTCATGTCTACTCATGCACGTCTACAATTACTAGCTATTGGCATCAGACTTACATGTACAAGCAACATTAAAAATAATAAAAATTAATTATATGCAACAACATACAAGAATTAAACCCATAATAAGCATAGATGATTGAGCACACAAAGACACTTATCTTTTATGAAAAGTGACCAACTGTGTGCAAAAAGCAGATGTTCCTCCTGGCCATAAACTTTGTTGCTCATAATCTTTCAGCAATAGGTCCCCCTGAGCTAGGACTTAACTCCACCAAAGTAAGAGGGTTCCTCATGATAGGCTAAGGTTTGATACTCAAGAAAATTGCTCATTCCAAGGTCCCACTGCTGCAACTAGTATACAATCTCTCATTCCCCACACACCTGTTCCACCCAAGGAAGTGTGCCCCTTCTCTTCTCAGCAGTCCTTCGGCTGCCCCACTTCCCTTCCAATGTTCCATCAACAGGGAGAACAAGAAGTCTTAGAGCCCTAAAACTAATGCCCAACTCACCAGGGAACAACTCCTAGCAAAACTGTCACCTGGAGAGAATGCTCACAGGCCTAACAACCCGCCTATTCAACAACAAAACTCTGGTTATAATACAAAAAGACCATTTACAATATTTTATCTACAAGTAAAGTAATAGTCATCCTCTCTCAGATGGTCCAACACCCTTCTTCCCACGAACAAAATGAATGAACATCCCCACAAAATAATCTAAGGCAAACAATATATATTACATGCCTTAAATTGGACACTTGTTACCTTCAAAAGTAGCTTTAGCCACTTGGTGACTCGTTCCCTTCCCTCGAGAAATAAGGATAAATAAATATCCATAAATTACACTTTTTAGAAATATTAATAAAATATTCCCTAGGACTTAAGTCCCCCCCTTTTTTCCTTTTTCAGTGGAGTTAACCCCCCATCTATTTTCTTCTGATATGTATGCGCACAATGATGTGATATATTAATAACTTGAGTATGATTCCTATTTGTACCTTAGCTCACCAGCCTCATAACCACATAAGCTCTCCGGCCTCAATACACACACACACACACACACACACACACACACACACACACACACATGCATATATGTATATATGTGTGTGTGTGTGTGTGTGTCTATACACACACACACACATATATACATATATGTATATATGTGTGTGTGTGTGTGTGTATACACACACACACACACACACACACACACACACATATATATACATATATGTATATATGCACACACACACACACACATATATACATATATGTATATATGTGCACACACACACACACACACACACACACACACACACACACACACACACATGTGTGTGTGTGTGTGTGTGTGTGTGTGTGTGTGTGTATTGAGGCTGGAGAGATTGTGTGGTTATGAGGCTGGTGAGACAGGATAAAAATAGGCCAGTGCGTCTATCCATGTAAATGTAATCATACCCAAGTTATTAATATATCACATCGTTGTGTGTAGACATATCAGAAGAAAATATATGAGGGGTTAACTCCATATATATATATATATATATAATTCAACTTGATGTGCACTTCCAGGTAATTCTCGTGCACTTACTCAAGTGAACACAACTCTATGAAATGTGCGTACCCTTTCTTGATAACAATCCCCACGCACTTTCCTAGGTGTGTGTAAAACCAAAACTTGGTGCCAATGGCTCAATAACCTATATGTACATTTACATTTACAATTGGTACCATGACTCACTAGCCTATATGTCCAATTACAAAGGGTTTGTATTAGGGACATTACATTCCTCTATCCCTTATTTATGCACTCTCCTCATTGCATTCTATACACATGTACATACAAAATTTCAAAAGTCTTCAAAAAGATGAGGATACTCTACCCACATAGCATCATTGTGATGCCAAGTTGTATCCTTAGGACCATACTAGGTTCATTGGACCTTTACTATATCCATGACTTGATTCCAGAGCTGTTTGATTTTCTTATCCAATATGGAAACTGGTCGCACTTGAAAATCATCTTCTGGCTCCACTTGAAACACATTCCAATCAATAATATGATTAACATCAGGTATGCACTTTTTAAGAAATAACACATGGAAAACATTACAAATACACAAGGATGCAAGCAATGCAAACATATATGTGACAAGACCAATCTTCTCAAGAGTTTCAAATGACCCATAATATCGTGCTACCAATTTAGAAAACTTTCCCAACTTCAGGGAAATGCATTTGGATTTTACTTTCAAGAACACGTGGTTACCCACTTGAAACTCTTTGTGGGTTCTTCCTTTATCTGTGCAACTTTTCTGCCTATATTGGGAAACCTTTGAATTCTACCTTTTCTTTACCATCTTCTCTTCCATTTCCCTAAACAGATCTGGCCCTACTATTGTGTGGTTTGTTGGGTTATCCCAACTTACTGGCATGTTGTACTTTATACCATAAAGTTCCTCAAATGGGCTCATCTTTAAGGATGCTTCAAACCTGTTTTTATAAGAAAACTCTACCAAGTGAATTAGTCTTCAAATTTTGATGGTTTATCCATCACATACATCTTGAGCATATATTCAATCACATGATTTACTCTTTCTGTTTGTCCATATTTCTTAAGGTAATAGGTTGTGCTAAAGTTCAGATTTATCCCAAATCTTTTGAATAGACCTTTCCAAAAGTTCAAAGTGAAATTGGAATCTCTGTCAGATACAATTGTCTTGGGTACACCATGTAGCTTAGAAATTTCTCGCATGTGTATTTCAACAATGTTGGATGCCTTGTGTGTTGACTTCACTAGAATAAAATGAGCAACTTTAGTAAGATTTTCCACCACGACCATAATAGAATCATGTTGCTTAGCAGTCCTAGGAAACTTAGTAATGAAATCCATGGTCACAACTTCCCACTTCCACTTAGGAATGGGAAAAGGTTGTATCCAACTAGCTGGATGTCTGTGCTCAACCTTGACCTTTTGATCCGTCAGGATTTTTTGAATGACTATGGTTGAGTTTTTTAACTTAGCATGCATTAATTGACCATTGGGAAACTTAACGAAAGAGCGAGAAAATAAATGAATTATACAGCCATTAACATAATTTCAGATCTGAAAAACAATGAAAACAGTAAACCATAATGCACAGAGGTTGATAACGGAGTTCGGCAACTTTGCCTACGTCTCCGGGCCTTTTCTCTTGTGGGGGAGGCTTTTTATTTCTGTTTGAAAGCTTATTATCACATCTTTACATTGCCGAATAGCCTCAAGACTGATCTGGTCTTGTTTGCCCAGATCTCTAGAACCATGCACAAAAACGACACCTGAATCGGATGTCCCGAGCTCTCAGAAATCGTCCGACAGCATCTCCTCCTCAACGGTCTCCCTGCCTCAAACTGGCTTTGACTTGGCTTGCTTCAACATCTCT
>JZKD02S2048157.1:396780-412750 GCA_000966675.3 Picea glauca
AAATGGGCATTAATCCCCCTGAACCTTGGCGCGCGCACCTTTTTGGGTGGTTATATGGGCCATGTGGCCACGCGCTAGCCCAAAGGGCTAAGCGCGGGCCACCCCAAGCGCTAGCACCCGATCACATGGGCAGTTGCTTTGAATCTGTGGGCTAACCATTTACGAACCGGACTTAACCATATAACTGTCGGTGGTAACCGCCAACCAACTCCGCGCGAATTAATGTGGTTACATATCAATAAACGCATAGTTTTAAAACAAAACCACCCCCGCGCCACCATATAACATATGCCACAGGTCATATACAATATATATAACCGAGGGTCGGGGCTAAGCCCCGCCCCGCCCCCCATCCGTTTCAAACAATAACAAAGTTTAAATACATAATGCGCCGAACCACTTACAAGCACCACCACGTGGCCTAACGGTCGGAGGCTCATTACGAAGACTTTGATAGTGAAGGAGGTCGCGGGTTCGATCCCCGTCCGAGCCAAAACGAAATTTTACACATAAACCTTTAAACCAATGACAAGGTGCCACGTGGCAGCCCTTGATTGGGCCATGTGGCACCTTTTAAACCAATCGCTGAATGCCACGTGTCGGTCTCTGATTCGTCCACATTTGTCGCCATGTCAACTGCCACGTCGGAAGCCGTACACTCTGTCATACGTGCCACGTCATCAGCCGTACACCCAGTCAGCACTGCCACATCATCCGCTGACATCATCCGTGCCACATTTCACCCTTCCAGTGGTGACACATGTCACTCCAGGATTGGTCCACGTGCGCGCCAACAATGCCAAATCATCCTGCCACGTGTCATGCTCTGGAGCCACCACGTGTCCTGTACAGAATCTGCCACGTCATCGTACAGACCTGCCACATGTCATCCTCTGGTGTTGCCACATCACCTATACGGACCTGCCACGTGTCTTGTACAGACTGACACGTTTCCTATACGGACTGTACGGACAGGTACAGTCAGCGTCCAAAATTTTGCCTGTTTGGCTCGACGGACAGAATGCGATATCTTCTTCATACGGACTCCGTTTGACATAAAAATTATACCACCAGAATCAGGAAGACGAGCCGGACGCAATGGTGTTGGTTTTGTTGGATTCCGAGAACTTTCATTTTTGAGCATTTTTCATGCCCTGACAGGCTTCTGAATCCGATTTCGGATCACCTTTTGACATTCAAGGCATCTAGCAATAAAATCAACAACCTCCTTTTTCATACCTGGACAATAATATTGTTTTTTGACTATGACAATTATCTTTTGGTAGCCTGGGTGTCCTACATAAGGAACCTTATGCTTCTCTGACAATATCAAAATGTTCAACTCTTGATCACTTGGCACATAAACTCTGCACATATACATGAGGATTTCATCTTCTCTTAGCTCATAACCTTCCAATTTTTGTTGCGACATACCTTGCTGTAAGTTCCTCTTTGTGTCCACATAGCGTTGATTTGATTTGGCAACCTCTACAATTTTATCGCTCAAATATGATTTGTACATGATAATGACTATAGCATGCATCTCATGCCCTCTCCTATTGAGTGTGTCAACCACTATCCAAATTAACAAGTTCTTTTTTTTCCTTCCATTTAAGTTAGGGTATCTATTTTATTTGATTAGGTTTGATGTGATATTGAAAATTTTGTCTCGATTTTTTATTGTTACAATTGAGGGATGCACACCTCTCATTGTTTAAATTTGTCAAATTCGATGATTTAACAAACATATTATCAAATATAGTTCGTTAGATTCAACAATGGAAGCAACAGTAATGAATGATACAATTAAACCACTTTAACATTCTTTCTTGAGGTAAAAGTCCATCAAATGAAGTTTTATTATGGTCAAATTTCTTGAGGTCATAGGTCATGAGGTCAAAGTTCATAGGGTCAAAGTTCCCAAGGTCATAGTTCTTGAAGTTGAAGTTCCTCAAGTCATAGCTCCTTGGGTCAAATTTCATTAGGTCACAGTTCCTCAAGTCAAAGTTCCTCAGGTCATAGTTCATGACGTCAAATTTCCTGAGGTCAAAGTTCCTTTGGTCATAGTTCCTAAGGTCAAAGTTCTTTAGGTCAAATTTCCCGAGGTCAAAGTTCCCGAGGTCATAGTTCTAGAGGTCATAGTTCCGAAGGTCATAGTTCATCAGGTCAAAGTTCCTTAGGTCATAGTTCTTGAGGTCAGAGTTCCTTAGGTCAAAGTTCCCAGGTCATAGTTCTTCATGTCATAGTTCTTTAGGTCAAAGTTTATAGGGTCAAATTTCTTGAGGTCAAAAATCCTCAAGTCATATTTTATGAGGTCAAAGTTCCTCTGAGAAAAGTTCCCATGCTTATAGTTTATGAAGTCAAATTTTTTAAGGTTAGAATTCCTAAAGTGAAATTTCTTGAGGTCGTATATTATGAGGTTACATATTTTGATGTTATAGTTCCCGCATTGAATAAATTATTGTCATTGATTTCAAACATAAGCAAGTATTCACATATAAATATTCAAAGGAAATGTGACTTTAATAAACACAAAAGTGGAAGTGACTTAGAAATGAAGTTATGTGAATGTGGATTAGAAATGAAATTACATAATAGTGGAGTAAAACATGAAAGTGGATTAAAAAAGGTAAAAGTAAAAGTGGAATAAAAGTTCACATGGTATTTGCACATGATTCTAAAACCCACGATGGTATTTTACCCATGGTATGTTGAAAAATAAATTTAAAAATAAAAAAGGGGGAAATTAATTATTTATTTAATAAAAGTCGTGTCTTTTCAAATGAACATGATTTTTCATGAAGAACTAATGGTAAAATATAAAACGAGAAGAGGGTTGTGACGAGGAGTGATGATTGAATATCATTCAAGGAGAAACGATTAAATAATAGCGAAGATTAAATAATAGCAAAAGAGGAAGTATCAAGTGTAGAGAAGATTTGGTGAAATTAGAAGTAACGAGTGTAGAGAATATCTAGTGAATGCAGAAGTAACGAGTGCAGAGAATATCTGGTGAAAGAATAAGTAACCAACGTAAATAAGATTTAGTAAAGACATAAGCAACAAGCAAAATAGTGAAGGAAATATGAAGAACTTGTAGACTTGTAAGTAGGATGGTGCCTACATAACAAACAACTCTGGGGATTGGTGTCTCTAGTAGGTCAGTTCCTGCAAACAACAGAGGTTATTGGTGTCTCCTGTAGGTTGGTTCCTACAAACAATAGAGGGGATTGGTGTCTCCTATCGATCGGTGCCTACAAAAAGTAGATGAGATTCATGTCTCATGTAGTTTGGTGCCTACAAACATTTTTAACCTTAGGTTAGTGCCTACAAGTTTATAAAAATATTTTTTTGTGGTTTTATCCCAAAAGGGTTTCCACGTTGAATAGTGTGTCTTCTCTCCTTATATTGGGTCTTCTAGTCTTATGGTTTATGAATGTTAAAAACAAATATATATCCTTATATTGATTCACCCCCCCTCTCAATATAAGTGTGTCGTCAAAAATTAGTATCAGAGTCGTTTCCTTCGAAAATAACCTAACCACTGGAAGGTAGATCTCGGGAGCACACATGGATAGTCATGAAGGTTTCTCTACATATAGAGATTTATTGTTTTATGGAACAAACTATTTATTTTAGAGTATAAGGGTGTGAAATTTCCTAACGACACTTGGTTTTGATATTTGGCAATCGATCATGACTGGTTATATAGTGCCAACAACTCCACCAATAGATACGATCAAGAAAAAATCTAGTGAAAATGATACAAAATCCATGAACACCATCTTATGCGGACTGTCAAAATTAGAGTTTGTCAAAGTAATGCATTGCAAATCAACAAAAGAAATTTGAGACAAATTTCAAAACACCCATGAAGGATATGACAAGGTCAAGAAGGCCAAGCTCCAAACTCATAGAAGATAGATCGAGAGTCTGAAAATGAAAGACAAAGAAAATGTTGCAAGCTATCTCCTCCGTGTGGATGAAATTGTCAACTCCATCAGAGGACTCGGTGAAAGAGTTTCAAAACCAATGGTTGTGCAAAAGGTGTCGAGATCACTCCCCTTAAGTTTCGATGCCAAAATTTCCTCCATTGAGGAAATAAAGGGTCTCGATAAATTAACAATTGATGAATTGCACGGGATCCTCACTACATATGAAATAAGGACTGAAAAGGAAAAACCATCAAAGAAAGAAGCAACTTTCAAATCCTGAAATAAGATGAAGAACAAATAATAAAAATCAATAGATTGTTCTAGCTATGATTCAAATGCAGAGGAAGCAAATTTTTTGAGAAAACTCAAAAAAGGATATGCAAAATACAAATGTAAGTTTCCCTTTAAATGCTTTAACTGTAAAAAAGTAGGATATTTCACTGCTAAGTGTCCATATGTGAAAAATGAAATTAGTGATAATGAATAATACTATAACGTAAAGAGAAAACATCATCAACAAAAAAATAGCCACAAATAGAACAAACATGGAAATAACAAGAACTCGTATAAGAAGAAGAAGAGCCTCTACTCAAAAGGGGTCAATTACTCATTCGAAGTAGTGAAAGAAGTTTCAGTAGTGATAGAGAAGAAACTCTCTTTATGGAAATGGAAACAAAGATGGATGAAGACAAAGAAATGACGGATTCTGAAGAAGAGGAAAACAATGAAACAAATGGAGAAGTGGATCTTTAATAAGAACTCATTTGTGCCTTAAGAAAAATAAAGAAGCTGAGGAAAAATGATTTGAAACAAAAAGAGCAGGTGCAAAAATATGAAGAAAATGATCATGATTCAAAAGCCAAAATGTCACAAAGCCTTGAAGAATAAGAAAATATTATCATAATCCTAAAATTTTGGTTAGAAGAGGCAAGAAGGATAAAAAAAGTGGTGAGAATCCAAGTGAATAAAAATGAAGAAAATTACGAAAAGATAGAATATGAAATTATTTTCTTAAGAAAGGATCTGAAGAAAAAAACTATTGAGTCGAAGTTTAAAAAGAGTATTGAAACCTTAGATGATATCATAATTTTTAAAAGGCCTCCATTCATTAAGACTGGTCTTGGATATGATGTTGTTGTTTCCACCCTATCTACAACTAGTCTTGCTACAACTAGGGAAGTTTTATTTGTTGCAGGAGGAGTTCAGATCGGTTTTCTAGAAGAGAAACCTACTATTGATTGTGTCGAACAGAATGATGAGTTTCATATTCCTCACATGCCAAAATTTGAGCATGTTTTTACATATGACATTGTTGTTGATATGTAAAGTTATTCTGCTCATGTAAGTGAACCTGAACCTGAACCTACTTCCTATGATTAGCCAACACAAACACATGTGACCTATCATCATCCTCACTATAAAAATCAAAGGAATAAGAATCATGCTTTCATATATTTGTAGAACAAATGTGAAATTTAGAATTTTGAACCAATGTCGACTACCAAGATAGATTTCAGTTTGATTGATGGATGGTTCTAGAATCATTTGACCATATGTTTGAGGACTTCATATCATTGTGTATCATTGATTGTAAAACCATGAAATGTTCCTCTTACTTATATATGATTTCCTTGGAAGTGTTTAACTAAGGATCAACCCAACATGCTAGCTGACTAGAGTTTCAACTGAGTATTTGTTGACTGAATTTCAACTAGGTTGTTTGTCAAATGGATTTTTTGACAAGAAATTGTGTTTCTACTTATTCATCCCTTAGAGGGGGAATACTCAAAATTGTTGATATGCAAACCCAACTGATGTCTTCTTGTTAACTCAATTGTTTCTTGTTCAATCGACTTAGATTTGTTGAGATTGACCGAACCATGTTCGAATGTTGTAAGAGATGCACTCCTACTTATGTTGGATACAAAGATTGATTATCTTGCATTGTTGGTGGTAGTGTTCAAACTTCATCAGGAGTGTTTTTGTATCATGTTTGAGCATTTTTTTCAGTCAAAACAAATTAAAGGGGGAAAGCTATGTGCTATGTAATTTTTCTTAATATAAAATTGAAGAAATTTTGAATGGAAGATTGTGCAAGAGTCAACACACCCATGGTCATATGTTGTAAATTGAGAAAAAATGATGAATCTCCAGAAGAAATTCAAACTGTGTATATGTCAATGATTAGAAGCTTACTGCTAGCAGGGAAAATCCCCTATACTGGGTAGAGGTACAGGCAAAGCACTGACTTCCCTTAAAAGAAATTTATATTCCTAAGATACCTAAAAACTATCTAAACTGAAAGACAAGAGAGAGGAAAGAAGATCAGTAGGTGTAACTTTGGTCCTAATGTCTGGTGTAGACCTCTTTCATATTTGTAGCTTCCTAAATTGCGGGTCTCCTCCCAAAGATGACCTGCAAAAGCTTAGAAAACAAATACTACAAAATACAATCTCTACTTGTCACTTTCAATATTCAGCTACAAGCATAGATGCGTTAATCAATAAAAGCATAAAGACACAATGTATTGTGGCAAGAAATAACTCTTTTATTCAATATGAAGATAAAAAAGATTACAACCTCCTTATCGGAAAACGCTCCGTGAACTAGGTCCGGGATCCTCTATTGTTGCTCCAAGTGCATCATTCCCATGCTTTCCTCTCACAACCAACTGATCTCTTGGGAAAATGGAAAAGGGTTGTATAAGGAGAAAGGGCTGGAGGGGAATGCCGAGGCCAAATCTCAGAAAGGGATGCAAAACTTGGGCTAAGAAGGGGAAGGGATTTTAGCAGAGTTTACTTGTTCTCTTGCTTGTTCTTGTAAATGGGACCCCAAGAACTCTTTTTATATGAAAAAAGGATGGTTATTTGGGTTGGGGACAAACTACAATGGGTAAAATGGTTGGGAAACCATCGATATCCCGTAAACTCCACTGAATTCCTTGCAATTTTATATTTTTTGCAATTTTTGGAGGTAAATGTGGGATAATTAGTATGTATCTCACATATGTACCCGGTGTAAATGTATTGAAATTGAAAATAATAGATCTATACAGAAAATACTACACACATTTGCAGAGAGAAATTGAGAAATAAGAAGGAGAGAAAGAATGGAAGAATTCTCATTAACCATAATGAATAATGAATAATTTACACATGATATACTTTGTATAACTCAATGAATGTGCACTAGAGGAGAACCAATGTGCCATAGTGGTGGTCTAGAGTGATATGGACACACACCAATAGTTACGAGAGTGATCTGCCACCTAGTCTAGTCTCTCAGGCAGTTACGGGAGTGAATTGCCACCTAGCTGAGTTAACTAGTCAACCAATCTTCAGTCAACTGACTGAAACATAGTGTAGTGAGGATTAGATCAAGGAATAAAGGGTAATGCACTGGTCTGGTGATGAAACAAAGGCTAATGCACATTAACATGGTGATGATCCCAATGTTACATGGTGACAAAACCAATTCAACATCTAGACTCAATTCAACTAGTCAAGCTAAAGTGTCAACTGAAGAGAATATTCTCGAGGTGGAATATTCTCCCCTAAAATATAGGGGATTGGATAATGACTAATAATGACTAATAAACAAGGAAAAACCTTAGGAAAAATAAATCTTAGGTGTGTGTGAAGTAACTCCAACACCCCCCCTGAACATCACTATGGTGAAAATAAAGAATGGGTCCCAACAACAAGGCCATGTTAGGTACCCAAATACAAAATATACAATGAAAATAAAGTGAGTAAAGAGGGAAAAAATCATGGGAAACCCCCCCCCTCAAGGTACAATTTATGTAAAAAGAAGAACCAACAGTTGCTAGGAAAATTTGTCCTTCACTCCAAGATGAATTCACAGAGAATGGAACTTCTGCTCAGTGAAGGTCTTGGTGAAGATGTCTGTTGTCTGTTCTATTGAAGGAGAGAAATGTAGGTCAATGATCCCCTCGTGTACTAAGTCTCAGATGTAGTGCATGTGGATATCGATGTGCTTTGTTCGCTACCTCTGAACTGGATCTCTGTAGAACTTCAAAGTGCTCTGGTTGTCACACCAGATGACGATCGACCGATGAAACTGAATGCCCAACTCAGTGAGAAAATGTTGTAGACACATAAACTGAATGATTATGTTAACTACCCCTCTGTAATCTGCCTCAATTGAAGATAGATAAATGTCAACTTGCTTCTTTCTTGACCAACAAATAGGCCTGGAACCAATACCGAGTGAGTAACTAGATGTGGACTTGCGATCAGTGCTATTGTTAGCTTAGTCAGAATCAGTAAACCCAATGATTTCTAATGTAGAGTCTGCATCATAATGAATCCCAAAGGTGATGGTTCCCTGTACGTATCGAAGGATACTCTTTGCAGCCTTCCAATGTATCTCATGTGACTCCTGCATGAACTTGGAAACTACGACAACTACATAGGAGAGGTCTGGTCTGGAGTGTGTGAGATACAACAAGCTCCCCACTAGCTATCTGTATAGTGTGTTGTCAACCAGTGGAGTGTCCCTGCCATCCTAAAGTTTGACTCATGATAGGAAAGGAGTCGGAGAAGACTTGAAGTATGTCATGTGAAATCTCTTAAGGAGATATCGTGCATACTTGGACTGAGACAGTTTGATGCCTGATGCATCCTGATTGATCTCGATTCAAAGGAAGAAGTGTAGAGACCCATGTGCATCATCAAAAACATGTCATGTAGAATCCTCTTGACTACAATAATTGTTGAAGTCGAGCAACCAATGATCAACAAATCATCAACATACATAAATAAGAGTAAAAGTGAATCAACCGTCCTGATCATGTAGAAATTTGGGTCTGATTTACAACATACAAAGTTTTGTGAAAATAGGTAGGAGTCCATATTGGCATACCATGCCCTCAGAGTCTGCTTGAGGCCATAAAGGGACTTCTTCAGTCGACAGACCAAAGTTGAGTTCTGCATAAATCCATGGGGATGATCCATATTGATCTCCTCAGAGAGATCACCATGAAGAAATGCATTCTTCATATCCATCTGATGGGCTTCCTATCCCTTGATTGAATAAATGGAAAGTTCTAATCGTATGTAATCCATCTTCACTACTGGAGCGAAGGTCTCATCGTAGTCAATACCATGCACTTGCTGAAAGGATTTGGCAAAAATCCTGGCTTTATATCTGCTAATCTGTCCATCCAAAATGCTCTTGGTCCTGTAGACCCATCTGCATATGACAATTTTACTTCTATAAGGAAGGGAAAACAGATCCCAAGTTTGATTCTCGAGGAGGAAGTTGTACTCCTCCTGCATCGCGGATTCCAAAAAGGGATTTCCAACAGCCTCACCATAAGACTTTGCATCTATAGAATGAACCAAGAAAATATTCTTGGAGGGAAATGGTTCAGTGGAAGTGAGTGCAATAGGAGGCTCCTTGGAATTAGATCGAGTCCTCCTAGTATCGACTAGATCACCAATGAGATCCTCTGCATCCTGAAGAATAGTCTGTGCCCACTTGGGCCTCTCCTATGGATCTGCAACTGCATATGGATGCTCTGACTCTACATTTGACTATATTGACCTTGTATCCGAATCATCTGAGTCCTCTGAATCATAACTCTCATCTGAAGAAGAGTCAACATGTGGATGCTCATCATCTCGGACAGGTGGAATCATGAAGGTGTCTGCATGTGGCTGTTGAGTTACATGTGAGACACTTTCCTCGAATTGGATACTTCACTCAATGATGAGTCGATCCGAGGAAATATCAATAAGTATGTATCCCCTCACATCATCAGGGTATCCAACAAATATACAATCTATTCTCTGTGGATCAAGTGCCTTCCTCTTTTCAGAGGGAATCTGGGTCCGTGTACGTGAATTGAAAATACAAAAGTGGGTCACTTTCAGTTTGAGGCCACTCCAAGCCTTGTAGGGGGTCTTATCCTCGACAGATCTATGGGGAGATATGTTTTGGATGTATTTTTCACAATTAAGTGCTTTGCCCCATAGTCTCCATGGTAGTGACTTTTCATGTAGCATGCAAGATGCCATCTCCTTTAGAGATCTGTTTTTCCTCTCAACAACTTTGTTTTGTTGTAGAGTATAGGAAACTGTGTGTTGCAACTGAATCCATGCCTCATGACAAAGATTCTAGATATCATGATTGACATACTCTCCCCTATTATCAGTTCAAAGGAATTTGATTTTCTTTTCGGACTGTGTCTTAACCAGGGCTTTGAAATCTTTGAGGTGTTGAAAGACCTCAGATTTTTGTCTGAGAAAGTAAATCCATATGAAACATGAGAAATCAACAAAAAAAAATGAGAAAAACCCTCACTTTGTTGATACATGGATGTAGAAAAGGACCAATGAGGTCACTATGGATCATATCTAAAGGCACGGAAGCTCTCTGAGACTTTCCTTTGTCAAATTTCTCTTGAGGGTGTTTTCTAAGAACACATCCCTCACATACCCCCTTGGAGAAATGAATGTTTGGTAGACCATCAACCAATAATTGATTGCTAATCTGTTGCATATATCTAAAATTAAAATTTCCAAACCTTTCATGCCATATCCTACTACTTTCATCAGCATGGGTAAGTAGTAAAGCAAAATCTGGCTCAATAAATTAAAAAAATGTATACAATCTAGATTGATGATTTACCTCACCGGTAACAACCTTGGAGTTGGTTTTCATGTCATAGATGTCCACTGCATTTTGTGTGAATATGAATTTCTTTCCGGTGCCAGAATTTTTCATCTGATACATGAAGAGAAGGTTGACGAAAATTTTGGGAACGTGCAACACATTCTCGAAGCTTCTATTGGGGAGTTCAATCCTTCCTTTGCCGGTGACTTCGACTGAAGATTTGTCCCCCATCAGAATATAAGGACCTTTTCATGCATCCAATGAAGAATATACTACTTTTGTGGCAGCCATGTGATGTGATTCTCCCAAATCTACAATCCAAGCATCAAGAGAGGAGTTGATGGCAATCAAGGCATGGCTAGAATTTCCTTTCGTGGGATTCTGATCTTCTGACTTATTCTTCTTGGCACCCTCGGGGATGCAATATCCAAGGTTGTTTTGATGAAGCATTTGAGTCATTAGATCTATTTGTTTCTTCATGCATGTGTATTCTGGATGGAATCCTTTATGGAAGTATGAGCATTTCTCCCCTTTTTTTCCTTTCCCCCCTTTGGATCCGGAGGCATTAGTGAAGGGTTTTGTTTACCCTTCCTTCTTCGGATGTGCATGAGATTTCCTTTTGTATTTATATTTATATTTATGATATTTATGGCTTCCATATTGCATAGTAAGTGCATGCACCTTTGGGCCTTTGATTTTTCCCATGTTGATGAGATTGGTTTGCTCTTGTGTCGGGGATTCAATAAAGTCCTCAAGAAAAGGCATCTTCCAGGTGGCTCCAGAGGCAAATATGACTGAATGGAATGTTGATACGAACATAGAGAATTCAAGACCAAGTTTGGAGAGAATGGTGAGAACCATTTGTTTCTCCTCCTTAGATTTATCAACCTCACAAGCTTTGAGTTGCAATAGTAAATCCTTGAATTTTGTAAAGAAATCTTGGATATTGTCGAAGCTTTTTGGATCCAATGTGAGCAATTCCACCTCCAACATGTGTCCCCTCATCTCATAATATTTTCAAAATATCCCTTCCAAGGTGGTCCAGGCTTCATTGGGAGTCTTACAGGAAGATATGTGAAAAAGGAGATCGAGAGAAATAAGACTGCAAATTATTCTGAATGCTTCATCCATTCGATTTAAGTAATTAAATTTTTCTATGGCTGATGTTAGTTCTGTATCTGTATTCAAGGTTAAGCTGTACAATCCTCTAGTTTAGAGATGAATCATTATTCTCTCCTTCCATGCAAAGTAATTGTAAGGTGCAAGAATGAATTCTTTTAGGAAATCCATCTTTCCGTTGTCTTCAATATTTTGTACCTGCACTTTTTTTTGGTGTAGCTTTTGTTTAGCCATGCATCGACTCTAATACCATGTAAATGTGTTGAAACTACATAGAATAGATCTAGCTAGAAAATACTACACACATTTGCAGAGATAAATTGAGAAAGAATAAGAAGGAGATAAAGAATCAAATAATTCTCATTATCCGTAATAAATAATGAATAATTTACACATGATATACTCTGTATAACTCAATGAATGTGCACTGGAGGAGAACCAATGTGCCATAGTGGTGGTCTATAGTGATATGGACACACACCAGCAATTATGGGAGTGAACTGCCACCTAGTATAGTATCTCAGGAAGTTACGGAAGTGAACTGCCACCTAGTCTAGTCTCTCAGGCAGTTACGGGAGTGAACTGCCACCTAGATGAGATAACTAGTCAACTAGTCTTTAGTTAACTGATTGAAACAGAGTGTAGTGGGAAGTAGATCAAGAAATCAAGGTTAATGCGTCGTTATGATGACAAAACCAAGGCTAATGCATATTATCATGGTGATGATCCCAATGTTGCATGGTGACAAAACCAATGCAACATCTAGAGTCAACTCAACTAGTCAAACTGAAGTGTCAACTAAAGAAAATATTCTCCAGGTGGAATATTCTCCCCTAAAATATAGAAGACTGGATAATGACTAATAATGACTAATAAAAAAGAAAAAAACTTAGGAACAAGAAATCCTAGGTGTGTGTGAAGTAACTGCAACACGCGGACTAACTAGTATGCAACACACATGTGTATGTGGGCTATCAATTCAACAAGACACATACATGTTCCAAAAAATGGTTTTTTAAGAAGAAGCGTCAACAGTATTTTGGCAAAACATGTAAGTGGAAAGGACAAAGCCATGTATGCATAGGTAAGGCATTTTTGGACTATAACACTTACTATATGTGACAACATCAAGACCAAACATTTTGCAAGAAGTACTATTGGTTTCATGATTTCAAGAGGCACTAAAAGAAAATCATGTACCAGCAGTAAAAATATTTCCATAATTAAGCAAAGGGATCGAGGAGATTTCTCATTAAATCTCGTTAAATCATAATTTGTGAAAGATTATATTATCTATCCCAAGTGCTCATTTTGAATATTTTCTGGATTAAAAGAACGCTCTCGTCAACTTATGGCAGAAACAACTCGACATCAATTCTGCAGAGACACTTTGAACACTTCTGGACGAGAGGACCGTAACTTTCAGTGGTCTAAATCCTACTCTTACTATTCATCTCTGTCCACTCAGAAGGAAGTAATCTGGACCTCCAGAATTGCTCATGCAGGTTGTGTTCCTGAGGTTTTCGACATCAAGGAATTGGTTTCCTGGTGTGCTGAGAAATATATACCAAGTCAGCAAGTAATTCAACTCTAGGACCATTCTCCCAATTCTTTGTCACCTCAAGTATTTTGTAAAATGTTGAAGCTCCTAGAACCAATACTCACCTTCAAAGGTGAATATTCCAGGGACATCTTGAGAAAGCATGACAACGGCCTTGACCTCCTACTTGAATTCTTGGAGAATCCCACGACCATCCCTGAAGATATTAAAAGGTTGCAAGTTAAATTGTTCAAAAAACCCTTTCAGGAAATTGCTTGTTTATTCACCAGAGTGACTGGCCAAGAAAATACCACCAACATTTCCCACATGAGTCTTTATATGTGATATTTTATTGTTAAGGAGTAGGTTGTTTTCGATTGGGGAAAGTTGATTTCCATTGAAATCTCTTCCCAATTGTCTCAGTATAAAAAGGATAAGAAATTATTTATGGCCTCTTGTTTGGTTTTTGCGATAACACATTGCTATCAATTTCCTAAATTCTCTGTATGCAAGAAGGTGAATTGTGAATTTGATCCATTGACTTTTTGGTACCAAGTGTTATGGAGGCACAAAGATTCCCTGCATTTTTATGAAGTTTTCAATGACCTTGTATCGTTTTTTAAAGGATTGTTGTTTGGAAAAGACACCCCAAGAATATACGCCCACGCAAGAAAATTCTTGGATAAAAAGGGGACTTTGGAGCAAATGGACAACTAAGATGTTATTAGGATTTTCTGCTCTAAAGAAAATCCCTCCTTTCTTCCATGTCATTTATCCGACATAATGTTTATTACAAAATTTGCAAGGCAATATCATTTCTAGCTGCACTTTTTTCATGAAAAATGAAAAAATCAGTTCATACCATTGCCTTGGAGAATTGGGGATTTTATATTTAGAAATATAAACAAGATTGATGAATTTTTGAACCATTTCCATAATGTAAATTTGAAATATGCTGAGAAAGTAAAAGGGTTTGATCCTAACAAGATTTTCACGGAACACATGATGGCAGTAGGATTCAATAACTCATTTATCCATACTATCCTGAATGAAGGAGAAGATAATGGCTTACGCATTCCTACTCACACTGTTGACGACTTGGAGATGGTACTCAATACCAATGAATTTTACAAACATAAAGGAAAAGGTCCCAACAAGAAGAGTGCCCAATCCCCAACTGTTACTCCCAAGACTAAAAAATCTCGGAGTAGTTCTCCAGTGGCCCACCCATCTAAGAAAGTAATCAACGATAGTTCTAGTGGAGGAGGAGACAAGAACTCCCCTCCAGGAAAAATTGAAATCTCACATAAAATTCCTCTCAGGAAGAAGAGGAAGAATATTGTACATGAGGAAGAAGAGCATCACATCGAAAGTGACATCAACAATTTCTCCCTCGAAGATATGGAGGTTGAGGCTGACATGTAGAAAGTATTTCCTAACATTGATCAACCAAGAGGCACGACCCACTAGAATCCATCATTGGAAATTGTTGAAAATGAAATATTCAATGAAGAAGAATCATTTGCATTTCAGAGCGTTGTCTTGGACAACGAATCTAAAAAAATGGTTATCGAAAAAAGAGATGTGAAGAATAAGAAAGGGAAATCTCGTTCTGAGGTTGACCTGAAGAATATGCGGTGTTCCCAAATTTCAAAAATTCACAGAGCAACTGGAGACACTCTAGACGACTCCATTGGTGGCATCGACATGGAAAATATGAGATTGAGAGAAAGGATCAAGGAATTGGAAGACACTTTAATGGCTCTTCCACTTCTTGCCAGTCCTTTGACAATAGTTGGACCTGCCACACCCGCTATCAAATTAAAGGGATATTCAATCCTTCTTACATCATCTAGAAGCCATGTGGAGAAAAATATTAATAAAATAATGGCTTTGATCACAGAGGCTTGGGAAACCTCGAAAAATATTATTTCTTTTGGATCGAGGGCACATGCCTTCCACGAATATGTGCAGGCCGACCTAAAAAATGAACAAGGTTGTTACCTTGATGTTGTGATACCCTTTGGAAACAAAGTTTCCAGCATGACAAAACTAAAGAGGAGAGAGGAAGATATTCCCTCTCCAAGTCGGATAAAGCAGTTGAATGCCTGCTGGAAAGAAAAAAACAAAGAACTTGAATGATATCATCCATGCCCGTAGCCAAGACATATATAGAAGGGAAGAAATATTCAAAATGCTCATAGAGGTAGACCTAGCTGGGAGTAATAATGAAGTACTGACCCCAAACTGATTCTCAACTTGATATTCCTCTCAAAACAACAGTTCAAAGAACAAGTTGAGATTTTCAAGGGGTTGTCAATTGAAAATTTCTATGGTATAATTGAATATGATGAGGATGCCATAGATAATTGGCTAGTGAACTACTCTGTAAATAATCAATACATTGAAGATGCATTACATGGCATTTCCTTTGATCTAAGAGACTTGGAGGGCGAGCTGTTCAACATGAAAATCCGACATGAAATCAACGTGGCACCAATGAAGATTTACATTGAAGAATGGTTCAAGAAATCCATCGAACAATTAACCAATGATGTGAAAGAAGCAGTTGATACAGTTACTATAACCATTAATGACAACGATAAAAGGATATCAACAAGGAAATTGATCCAGGTGGATATTGGTGGCCACCCACCTTTTCCGACTGGCTCAAAATAGTTTTCTGGCAATTTTGGCAATTTACTATTTTTAGCAGGTTTAACTTCCGGGGCCATTT
>JZKD02S2048157.1:422924-433194 GCA_000966675.3 Picea glauca
GTGCCATTAGTGTGTCTAAAAATCCTGTCTTCCACTCCAAGACAAAACATATTCCCATAAAATATCATTTTCTGAGAGAGCAGGTCACCAATCAGATTGTTCAGGTCCATTACATACCCACTACAAAACAAATTGCAGACATCTTTAGTAAACCGCTAGCCAAGACACCGTTCGAATATCTCAGACAGAAGCTGGGTGTCATTTCGTTTCAAACCTAATGAGTCCATCTTGTTAGGGGGAGTTTTGTATTGTTTGAATATCTAATGCCTCCTAAAATTATTGCAATAGCTCAGGGGGAGCATGTCTCTTCTTTGACATTGATGTCAAAGGGGGAGAAAAGAATTTGGGTGCCTTAGTTTCCATCAATTACAAGCATGCACTACCTATTAAACATTTTCCAACATTTTGAAGCTGGACTAATACAATGGACCCATTACCAGAATTAAAAGTAAGAAACTTTGTATTCCAAGAAGTGGAAGTCACGCAGATATGGCATAAATAAATGAACAACCGTGGGATGAGGAGAGATAAGGAGGTGGAAGAGATGTTGCAAGAAATCAAGGAATCTCAGGATTTGAAAACTGGAGGAGGGTAAGAGATTCCCCTCTAAATATTCTAGGTGAGAAACATGATCTTCCTGTTCTCCCTAAGGGAACCTTGAAGGAATTTTCTAGAGACGGGGCAATTGATGCAAAAATAAATCTTCATTTGTTCCTTGATGTTTGTGATTTTCACCTTGTTGAGTATGATGATCTCATGGTAAGGTTATTTATGCAAACCTTATCAAGAATAACATATGAGTGGTATACAACATTACCTAGTAGATCTATTCACTCATTTAATGACCTCAAAGCAATGTTCCTGACTATGTTCGCCCCTCCAATTTCTTATCATACCCTTCTCACCGATTTCACCCAAATTGGTTTGAGGAAGAATGAAAGAATACGAGACTTTAATCCTAGGTTCAATAAAACCTTGAGTAATATTCTAGAAGATAAAATACCAAATGTCCCAGTTGTACTTGGTTTTTATAAAAATGCGATGCCCCCAAATGTGAAGTATTCTATCAAAACTTCCCAAATGGATACCTTGGAGGAGGCCATGACCAAAGCCATGGATATGGAAGAAAATATGATAGAAATGGGTGTTGGCCCCAACATTATACTGTGAAAAGTACAAAGGAAGATGGGAGGATTAAATATTGATAATCAAGGAGATTCCAGTTCAAGAAAGAATGACGAATTCAATCCAAGACCGGCTCAAAACCAAACAACGGGAGGAGTATTTTTCAATGGAACCATACCAGATGTGAAGGTAGACCCTGTGGCGGAACAAGAAATCAAGAAGAGAGTTGAAATTGCGTAAATGAATAGAACTATCAAGAAAATGCAGAATGAGATAAACAAACTTAGAAGGGGGGATATTTATGTGGCAAATACAAGGATGTCGGTCCCAGAGAAAAGAAGGAATCCTCCCCAGAAAAACAAAGTAAGGGTTGAAAACATGGATAACAACCAGAGTCCAAGGTTTTCCAGACAACCAAACCCCAATGCAACTGTCCCAGACGATATATATGATGAGAAAATGATTGAGCAAGAAAATTAGTACTCATCTGATGAAAGCTCCAAAACTGTACAAATGGACGGGTGAGAAACATCCATGTATATATTTGAGGAAGGCGACAACGATCCCAACTCACAAGAAAATGTCTCCTAGATGGAAGGATTTGTATATAGACCCAAGAATAAAGGTGACTCTAACAAAGAAAAAGAAAAAGTAAGTGAAAAAGGGACAAATGAGAAAGTAACAGATGGAAATGGAAATAAAAGGCAACACGTGACGTCAAAATCCACTCAGACGACATACAATGTCGTAGATAACTTAAGAAAATTAAGGATAACTTTACCTTTTACAGAAGTGGTGAAGATTCCCCAGCAAAGACAAGATATTTTGAAATTATTGGAAGATCCATCTGAGACAGTAGAAGCTATTTTTACTAGTCCAAAACATAATCAAAGCCAGTCAAATACCAAGCTAATAGGTAAAATTCCCCAGTTTTACATTTCAATTCAAAATCACGATGTTGCACTACATAATTGTTTAGTTGACACTGGTGTGACAAATAATATCATGCCACTTGCAGTCATGGAGGCATTGGGCATGATTTTCACCAATTTTTATGAAACTGGTGAAATCATATATGCAATTGATTCTATAAATGTGCCATCTTATGGGGAGATCAAGGACTTTTACACTTGGATTACGACAACCCCCCATATTATCAAAGTTTTCAGTATTATTGTGGTAGACCTTCCAATGACGTATGGAGTTGTCTTGGGAAGAGATTGGACATCTATGATTGGGGGATATATAATGAACGACGGAAGTTGTATTATGCTTCCCAGAAAAGAAGGAGTAATGATTAAAGTGCCCTGTGAACCTAGAAAACCATTTTCTTTCAAGAAGAAGGATAATGAATTGATGGAGGATTATATAGACGTCGAGATTGGAAACTATGCTATCCTAGACATAGAGCATAATGAAATCCTAGAGAAAATTCAAAATACAAAGAATCTAGAATGTATGTTTGAAGGTTATTGGAGGATGTCATTCAATGGAGCTTGTTTAAATTCCAGAAGAAGAGTTGGGATTGTTATTATGAGCCCAAATAAGTTTGTGCACCCATATGCTATTAGGTTGGATTTTTCATGCACTAATAATGAGGTAGAATATGAAGCCTTGATTCAGAAGATGATCCTAGCACAAGAAATGAAAATAGAACATCTAGTTGTAACCGACGACTCAGAGTTGATGATCAATCAATTTACCCAGAGGTAAAAAATAAAAAAGAAAAGACTTTAGCTATATTTCAAAAGGGTTAATGAATTGATGGAATCCTTCAGTTCCTTCAACATTTCCTTCATTCCAAGGGACAAGAATCACAAAGCAGATGCATTGGCCTTGGCGGCTTCATTTTCAAACCCAGACGATATCCAAAGAAAAACTTATTTCCAAGTAGAAAAAATGTCTTGACCATCCGTACCCGATAGCATTGAATATTTTCAAGTGTTTGAGAACGATGAATAGCTAGAAAGTTTTTGTTGAATGATGATGGTGATGAAGATGATCACACATCTTTTGTCCCTAGATATTGTATACAATCTGAATGTCATGTCACGAAAGATGATCATGCTAAGAATCTCCTTGAAGAAGTATCAATTTGAAAAGTGCAAGAGACAATAAAAGTTAATATTGGAACCGACAACTCCCCAAAATATGTCAACTTGGGAGTTGATTGCACCACCAAGGAAGTTGATCAGTTTGTTGCATTTTTTAAAGAATACAATTATGTATTCTCTTGGACCTATGATGACTTGAAAACTTACGATAAAACTATATTCCAGCATATCATTCCTTTAAGGGAAGAAGCAAATCCTGTAAAGAAAAAAAATAAGGATGATGAATCCCAAACTAAAACCTCTAGTAAAGACTGAATTGGAGAAATTGAAAAAGGCAGGAATAATTTATCACATCAGGCACTCCGACTGGCTCTCAAATCCTGTGATCGTAAGAAAGAAGATCAGGGAAATCCAAATGTGTGTTGACTTCAGATACCTTAACAAAGAAAGGATAATGAATAACTTTCCTTTACCTAATATGGAATTCCTTCTCCAACAAGTTACTGGATCAACCTGCATGTCCATGTTGGTTGGATTTTCTGGATACAACCAAGTCTTGGTGGATGAGGAAGATAGGGAAAATATGACATTTATCATGCCTTGGGAGACACATGCATTTGCTAGAATTCCCTTTGGTTTGAAGAACGATGGAGCTACATTCCAGAGGGCCATGGATCATGCATTCATCGGGTTGATAGGAAAGTTTATGGCAGATTATCATGATGACTTGACCGTGCATTCAAAGAAAAGGGGTGATCATATCCATAATTTGAGAAAGGTTTTTGAAAGATGTAGATTATATGGTGTCTCTCTAAATCCAAATAAGTTCTTTTTTTCTGTAACTCAAGGCAAGTTGTTGGGCCACATTGTGTGCAAGGAAGGGATTTACATAGATCTAGAAAGAGTTAAAGCAATAAATGACCTCAATCCCTCGACATCCAAGACGGGATTCCAATCATTTTTAGGCAAGATCAACTTTGTGCGAAGGTTTGTGCCTGATTATGCAAGTATTGTAAAGCCAATCAATTTGTTGTTGAAAAAGGAGTAGAGGTTCAAATGGACAATGTATACTCAAGAGGTGTTCAATAACATCAAAGGATAAATCACCACAACTCCATCCCTTATTAGTCCATATTTTCAAAGGGATTTCATCATCTATTATTTTTCCACAGATACCATTGTTGCATTCGTTCTTACTCAGAAGAATACCAAACGTGAGGAAATCCCAATCAATTTCATGAGAAAAACCCTACATGACTATGAATTGAGGTACTCCGAACTGGAAAAGCAAGCCTTGGCTCTTGTAAAAGAAGTGGCACACTTCCAGACATACATATTGAACTCCCACATTATTTCTTATGTTCCCCATCACTATGATATTTCTAATTAAATTGCATTAAATCACAATTTATGGAAGATTATATTATCCCTCCCAAGCACTCATTTCAAATATTTTTTGGATAAAAGAACACTCTCGTCAACTTATGGCAGCAACAACTCAACATTAGTTCTACAGAGACACTTTGAAAACTTTTGGATGAGAGGATCATAACTTTCAGTGGTCTAAATCCTACTCTTACTATTCATCTTCGTCTGCTCAGAAGGAAGTAATCTGGATCTCTAAAATTGCTTGTGTAGGCTGTGTTCCTCAGGTTTCCGAAAAAAAGGAATTGGTCGCCTGGTGTGATGATAAATATATACCAAGTCAGTGGGTAATTCAACTCCAGGACCATTCTTCCGTCTCTCTGTTACCTCAAGTATTTGGTAAAATGTTGAAGCTCCCAGAACCAACACTCACCTTAAGAGGTGAAGATTGCAGGGAATTATTGAGAAAGCACGGCAACAGCCTCGACCTCCTACCTAAAATCTTGGAGAATCCCGCTCCCATCCTTGAAGATATTACTAGGTTGCAAGTTAAATTGTTCAAAAACCCCGTTCGAGAAATTGCCTGGTTATTCACCAGAGTGACTGGCCAAGAAAATACCGCCAACATTTCCCACATGGTTCTTTATATCTTATATTTTACTGTCAAGGAGAAGGCTGTTTTCGATTGGAGAAAGTTGATTTCCATTTAATATGTTTCCAATTGTTTCAGTATAAAAGGATAATAAATTCCTTATGGCCTCTTATTTGGTTTTTGCAATAGCACATTGCTGTCAATTTCCTAAATTGTCTGTATGCAAGAAGGTGAAGTGTGAATTTGATCTAGTGACTTTTTGGTACTAAGCGTTATGGAGGCACAAAGCTTCCCTACATTTTTATGAAGTTTTCAATGACTTTGTATTGGTTTTTAAAGGAGTTTTCTTTGGAAAAGACACCCCAAGAATATCTGCCCAGGCAAGAAAATTCCTGGATAAAAAGGGAACTTTGGAGAAAATGGACAACTACAATGTTATTAGGATTTTCGGCTCTAAATAAAATCCATCCTTTCTTCCATGCCATATATCTGACATAATTTTTATTACAAAAGTTGCAAGGCAATATCATTTATGGCTGCACTTTTTTTCATGAAAAACAAAAAAAGCAGTTCATACCATTGCCTTGGAGAATTAGGGATTTTCTATTTAGAAATATAAACAATATTGATGAATTTGCGAACCATTTCCAGAATGTAAATTTGAAATATGCTGAGAAAGTAAAAGGGTTTGATCCTAACAATATTTTCATGGAACACATGATGGCAGTAGGATTCAGTATCTTATTTATCCATACTGTCTTGAATGAAGGAGAAGATAGTGGCTTAGGCATTCCTACTCACATTGCTAGCGACTTGGAGACAGTACTCAGTACCAATGAATTTTACAAACATAAAGGAAAAGGTACTAGCGAGAAGAGTACCCAATCTGCAATTGTTACTCCCAAGACAACATCTCGGAGAATTTCTCCAATGAACCACCAATCTAAGAAAGTAATCAATAGTAGTTCTTGCGGAGCAGGAGACAAGAACCCCCCTCCAGGAAAAATTGAAAGATCACATAAACTTCCTCTGAGAAAAAGAGGAAGAAGAGCATCATGTTGAAAGAGATAAAAAAATTCTCCCTCGAAGATATAAAGCTTGAGGCTGACATGAAGAATTTTTTTCTAACATTTATCATCCAGGAGGCACGACCTGCCAGAATCTGTCGTTGGAAATTGTTGAAAATTAAATCTTCGATGAATAAGAATCATTTGCATTTCAGAGCGCTGTCTTTGACAACAAATCTAAAAAATTGATTATCGAAAAAATAGATGTGAAGAATAAGAAAGAAAATCTCGTTCTGAGGTTGACCTGAAGAATATGCGACCTTCCCAAATTTCAAAAATTCACAGAGCAACTGGAGACTCTTTGGACGACTCCATTGGCGGTCTCGAAGAGGAAAATATGATATTGAGAGAAAGGATCAAGGAATTGGAAGACACTTTAATGCCTCTTCCACTTCTTTCCAGTCCTTTGACAATAGTTGGACCTGCCACACCCACTTCCAAATTAAAGGGATATTCAAGCCTTCTTACATTAGCTAGAAGCTATGTGGAGAAAAATATTAAGAAAATAATGGATTTGATCACAGAGGCTTGGGAAACCTCGAAAAATATTGTTTCTTTTGGATCGAGGGAACATGCCTTCCGTGAATATTTGCAGGCCGACCTAAATGATGAACAAGGTTTTTACCTTGAGGTTGTGATACCCTTTGGAAACAAAGTTTCCAACATGACAGAAATAAGGAGGAGAGAGGAATATCTTCCCTCTCCAAGTCGGATAGAGCAGTTGAATGCCTACTGAAAAGAAAAAATAAATAACTTGAATGATATCGTTTATGCCTGTAGCCAAGCCATATCTAGAAGGGATGAACTATTCAAAAGGCTCACAAAGGTAGAATTAGTTGGGAGTACTAATGAAGTAAAAGACCCCAAACTGATTCTCAACTCGATATTCTTCTCAAAGCAAAAGTTCGAAGAACAAGTTGAGATTTTCAAGGGGTTATCAATTGAAAAATTCTATGGTATAAGTGAATATGACGATGATTCCATAGATAACTAGCTAGTGAACTACTCTTTAAATAATCAAGATATTGAAGATGCATTACATGGCATTTCCATTGATCTAAGAGACTTGGAGGGCTAGTTGTTCAACATCAAAATCAACATGAAATCAATGTGGCACCAATGAAGACTTACATCGAAGAATGGTTCAAGAAAGCCATCGACTAGTTAACTAATGAAGGGAAAGAAGCAGTTGAGACAGTTCCTATAATTGTTAATGACAACGATAAAAGGACATCAGAAAGAAAATGAAGACACAAGAGACCATCATAGTAAGTTTGCAATGATCATATCTTTCTTTCTTTATCAGTTTCTTCATCCTGGTATTCCACCTCTTTCACTAGAAAGGCCTAACTGAAGACTGATGACTTCTCTTTTTCTTCTTTCCAGGTCTTGTTGTCCCACTTTCACCCACCTTTCTCCTTCTGCACGTTTACTTCTTGTATTTATTTTCTTTATGGTCTGTGGGATCCCCAATTCCAGTCTTTAAGACAAACACATTTCAAATTTCAAAGAATATGTATTAAACTATATATATTTTAGAAATTTAAAGAGAACTACTTTGGGAAAAATCTTGACTGTACTTTATAACCCTGTTTCCATAATATAAAGTATTTGAGGTTTATCTATCATTATCTTTATTTGAGCTGCCCATGTTTACACTCTGTTAAAGTTCTCTTATGCATGCAGATCATTTTCTTTGTTATTTTTATATGATGAGGAATCTTAAGTTAAACTATGATGGATGTGAGGATATTTTTCTTATTTTTCTTTAATGTATAAAATATGTGATTCCTAGTCCTTTCTCAAGAACCTTCTTTAAACAAAAACAAAACATTTTATTTCCTATTATTTTATATTTGTTTGATTTTATGACAAACTTCTACACAAGTCCCATATTCTGAAGACCCGAAGTCCCACAAAAATATGAAGTAAAAGAGGAGTACCACCTTTATAAAAACACTGGGGGATTTATGTCCTTGTGAGGTTTTCGTTTCGGTCCTGACATATTCAAGCGTCAACAAGTATAAAAGGAGAAGAGGGTTGTGAGAAATAACGGGTGTGTTGGTGAAAATGTAATATTCTTATCCATATTATTCGAGTGACAATTAAATATTATTCAAGGAGCGATGATTAAGTATTAGTGAAGAGAAAATATGGTGTTCTAGCAAATAGACTTGACATTCTAGCAAACAAAACATGCAAAATTAGATGTAAGGCATAACTAGAAGAAGTAGGAATATTTGGTGAAGGCAGAGAGAAAGCAGAAGGAGCGAGCATTGAGAATATATGAAGAAAGAAGAAGGAGTGATTACCAACATGATCTAGCAAAAGTAGAAGTAGCAAATTCAAAGCATATATGGTGAAATAAGAAGTAACGAGTGTAGAGAAAATCTGGTGAAAGCATAAGTAAAGAGTGTAGAATAGATCTAGTGAAAGAAGAAGTAATGAGTGTAGAGAAAATCTGGTGAAAGCATAAGCAAAGAGTGTAGAATATATCCAGTGAAAGAATAAGTAACGAGTGTAGAGAATATTTGATAAAGACAGAAGCAACAAGAAAACCAGTGAAGGAAATATGGAGAACTTGTAAACTTGTAAGTAGTTTGGTGTCTACATAACAAAAACATGTGGGGATTCATTTCTCCAGTAGGTTAGTGCCTACAAAAAACAAAGGGGATTGGTGTCTCCTGTAGGTCCATGCCTACAAAACGTAGAGGGGATTGATCTCTATAGTAGGTTGGTGCCTGCACACATTTGTAACTGTAGGTTGGTTCTAGTAAATTTATAGAAATAGTTTTTTGAGTTTTTCTCCCAAAAGGGTTTCCACGTTAAATATTGTATCTTCTAGTTGTTACATTTATGTAATTTCTTCATTATGGTTTATGAATTTTAAAAATAAAAATATAGCCTTATATCGATTCACCCCCCCTCTTTGTAAAAGTGTGTCCTCAACATCACGAGGTCAAATTTCTTGAGGTCAACGTTCTTGAAATCATAATTCTTTAGGTATAAGTTCCTCAACTAATAGTTCCTGAGGTCAAATTTCCTAAGGTGAAAGTTCTTAAGGTTATAGTTCTCAAGGTCATATTTCCTAAGGCCAAATTTCTTGAGGTCATGGTTCCTGAGGTCAAAGTTCCTCAGGTCATAGTTCCTAAGATGACCTAAGAAACTATGACCTCATGAACTTTGGCCTTAGGAAATTCAACCGCAAGAACTATAACATTAGGTACTTTGACCTTGAGAAATATGACCTCAGGAACTATGACCTCAAGAAATTTGACCTCAGGAACTATGGTGTAGGGAATTATGACCTTGGGAAGTATGAATTCAAGAGCTCTTACCTCAGGAACTTTGACCTAAGGAACTTAGGAAATTGTGATCTCAAGAACTCTGACCTCATAAACTCTAACATCAAGAAATATGACCTTAATAAATTTTACCTTAGGAACTTAGGAAACTTTGACCTTAGGAACTCTAATCTCAGAAGCTCTAACCTAAGGAACCATGAACTTAAGAAATTTGAATTGAGGAACATTGACCTAAGGAAATATGACCTCAAGAACTTTGACCCGAGGAACTTTGAGCATGGAAACTTTCACCTCGGGAATTATGATTACAAGAAATTTGACCTCAGGAATTATGGCCTTAGGAACTTTGACCTCACAAACTATGATCACATGAACTTTGACCTTAGGTATTATGACCTCAAGAAATTTGACCTCATAAAATTTGACCTTATAAACGTTGACCTTAACAGCTATGACCTCAAGAACTTTAAGCTCAAGAATTCTAACCTTAGGAACTATGACCTCAGGAACATTGACCTAAGGAAGTTTTACCTTAAGAACTTTGACTTTAGGAACTTTGACCTCAAGAACTATGACCTCTGGAACTTTGACCTCAGGACCTATGACCTTATGAAATTTGATCTAAGGAAGTTTGACCTCGATAACTATGACCACAAGAAGTTTGACCTATATACATGTAAATATATATACCTATATATATATATATACTGATCAATATATATGTCGATATATATATATATATATATATATATATATATATAT
>JZKD02S2048157.1:433358-457440 GCA_000966675.3 Picea glauca
GATATATATGCCAGTATAAATATTGACCGATATATATACTAGTATATATATCAACTAGTGTAAATAACAATATATGCCAAGTATGTATACTATTATATATACCAGGCATATATACTGGTATACAAACAGGTCGATATATATACCAACATATATACTAGTATATATACCAACCAATATATATGTCGATATATATACTAGTATATATACGAGTATATATATTGGTAGATTGGTTTCTTGATGACATCAATCGATCCTTGGTCTACAATAGTTAATCGATTATGTAAAATTCGAGTACCAAAAAATAGAGTGTTTGAGTTAGAGATTCATAGTATAGTCTGCTTCCTATTTGATTCAAGTTGTGATCACAAATTAAATTCCTAGAATTAAGTCGAGTCATCCTTCATGTAAATCTAAATTGAAGACTCTAGTACATTTATGGAGATTTGAAAGAAGCCATGACTGAATCACTAGAGTGATTACATATCATATTTGACAGAGTTTGAAGAATTTATTGACCAAGGAAAATTAGACCAAACAATATTTCAACTGGGCAGTGAGCATATAGATATTGGAGCATTTGATTGAAAGATTCAACACTCATCGATAATTTTTTGCAGTAGTTTATTAAGAAGAGCACTTGCAAAAAAAATTCCTTCCGAGATTATTGCTACAATAGAAACACACATTCAAGAAAGAGACATCACTTGACACACACACACACACACACGAGACATATTAAAGGACAAGATGGTGACACAAGAACAAATAAAGTTGTTGAGACCCATGGTATAAGAGTTTCATAACAGTTTCGTGGGTTGTGACCACCAAAGTAGATAAATAGTACAATTGTCCATGTCACAAAACCTCGTTGATCCCATAGAAATAGTCCTCATCAATGGTAGATCATTGGTGCACTGGAGCATTCTAATGATGCGGAAAAAGAAGCATCCTTGATGGAATTGAATGTGATATCAACACAAGATGACTAATCTCTACCTTTGGGTCCAAATCCTTCTTGAAACTCTTACATGTGTGGATAGCCTTGTCAAATTTACCATAGTGAAGTACGATATTCTTATGCTCCACAACCAAGATCAAATTAATAGAATGGATAGAGGCCTCTACCCCCTCTTACTCTGTTTTCCTTCTAAATCCACACCTTTTTTTGAAATAGAGACTCATAAAGTCTTGAGCAATATGTACTAACTTTATAATTAAAAAAAAAACACTATTTTAGTGAATAACCTCTATGAAAATAAAGTAAGATATTGGATACCCTAACTTAACTCGAATGAAAGGATAATATTATTTTTAACACTCTTAAAACATCTATAAATAAATAATACTCGAATGAAAGGATAATATTATTTTTAACACTCTTAAAACATCTATAAATAAACAATAGTATAATAATGATGTCATAAAACTTTGAACATTATACCTGAATAAATGGTTAGTTTAGTTTATAGTATATTTTGATTTTGATTTTAATTTTAATTTGAAACTTACCTTATTCATAAAGTACGATTTTGCTTTTCCTCTCAAAAATTTTAATAAATTCACCTTTATTTACCTCCTTAGTATAAAAGGCTAAACTACTATTGCAAGCTAGAATGCAGTTAAACAATCTAACTCCAGTTACATTGCAACAGAGTTTTCCAGTAGAACAAGTTTTACTTTTATTGAAGACAATTCTTTGAAGTAAAGAACATAATGTATTGCAAAGTATGTGGGTGATCCCACACCAGTTGCAGTGAAGAACTCTAATGGTAACAATGCACGGAAAGCTTGAAATTGTTTCAAAGTTTTTTAATATTGTTTGAGATGATTGGTTTCCCGAGTTGAAAAATAAATAAAATTACTTTTATCAATTTGTGTTCTCCTCATATATTTTTTATTATTTACTCACATCTTGTCTTGAATGAGGATTTTGTTACAAATATTTGTTTACTATTGTATCCTTATTAGTCCCTACCGAAGGCGTAGAGGGACTATAGTGATCGATAATTCATTGACTTCATATTACTTTGTGGTTTGACTACAATTTTTTGCATACTTTCTAATGTTTGAACTACAAAAGTAAAAGCATTATTTTTTATATATTAAAAAAACCCATATATGTCATGATCTGATTGGATCATAGATTTGAGGTCTTATTGCTAGCTTTGCTATTCCCAATGAATTATATGTTTCCATATCCAAAGTTTTATCATGTACAGTGCTTTTCTTAATTTGTACTATTCGTATTGAAATGTTTAGATATCCAAAGTTTTTACTAATAGATTTGAGGTCTTGAGGGACTATATCGATCGATAATTTGTTGACTTCATATTACTTTGTGGTTTGACTACAATTTTTTTAATACTTTCTAATGTTCGAACTACAAAAGTAAAAGCATTATTTTTTATATATTAAAAAAACCCATATATGTCATGATTTGATTGGATGATAGATTTGAGATCTTATTGCCAGCTTTGCTATTCCCAATAAATTATATGTTGGCATATCCAAATTTTTATCATGTACGGTGATTTTCTTAATTTGTACTATTCGTATTGAAATGTTTAGATATCCAAAGTTTGTACTAATAGATTTGAGGTCTTATTGCACATGAATAGTCAGTTTTCATATTACTTTGTCGTCTCACTCAATTTTTTTTTTAGCATAGTCTCCACTGTTCAAACTATTGTTAATATTATTAATATTATTATTACTAGTTTATTACTATTACTATGTGTGATATTTTCTTTATTGTTGCGTTCTTCGAGAGTCTTTGTCATTGATGTGTACGTAAACATGCCTTCCACGCTGCATTCTTTCTTAAATGCGTTTTCATATGCCAACTGCCACGCCCTTGATATTGTGCCATAGATATTTCAAAATTTTCAATGCAAAGGGGTTTAGAAAACGAATTTGGAGCTGTTACAAGGGGGAACCATCCGTCGGGGTGTAGTGACAGGGAATGCTTTTATTCTGTGGGTCAAAAGTTTTTTTCCACCTATTTCCTTTATCCCGTCCCTTCTATTTTGCAGAAGATATTATGCCTCTGAGAAGATTGTAGCAACAAATTTATAGTGTTATTTATTTGCGTTGTTTCTTCTGTTTGGTTCACTGTTTAGTGTAGGTTTATTTTCTTGTCATCTGCTGTGGTGACTAGAGGGAATTGAATTTGACAATAAGAAGGCTGAAGGATACATACCAGGATTGGTACGCAGTTCCACGCTTATAGTTTCTATTTGTCTTTTTTTTTGTTTTCCTTTTATTTTTTTTCTCCTTTTCTCTGTTTTCATACAAACCGAAAATAACTAAGAAACAACTTGAAAATCACATTTTAAGAGATGAAACAAGTAATATAAATTCAGTCGTATGAAATAGATACACACTCCATTATACATGACATCATTGATGAGGTGTTTCATAGCAATGGGATTTTTAGATTGGATGCATTCTCGTATACTGTAGGACATTGCCTTCGATGCATTTCAGGTTCTACTGCATTTCCGTTATTCCTCAACCGACCTGTGCAATGGATTGATATATTATTTCTTGGGTTGTTTAAAAAATGGTGATGCTGAGGCATTGGAGTCATATGAATACAAATTGGAATCTGATTTTCTTCGACAGTTGCATGGAATACATGATGTCACTATGTATTTTTCAAAGATGCGGTTGTCTACATCTCCATTTTTTCCTACACATGAGAGGGGACTTTGGGGAGATATATTTTGTATACGGTGGCTTTCTAAGTGGCTCAATATATCAATTGGAATATGGTCATTGACAAGAAAAACAAGATATCTACTATTCAACAAAACTGCATCTAGCAATCCATATTGCATCTTGTTTCATGATGCCAGTCCTGTCAGTGGTCATTATGAACCAATACTGTATAGAAATTGTCCATATGAAATCTTGGAGGACCTCATATTTACTTTTCCCTCATTTTCAAAGACCTTGAATCACAGTGGAAACAAATTATGCATCACATAGACTTCCATGGTTTGCATATAGCAACAACTGTTGTATCTAGCTGTGGAGATAGTCTGTTCAATGAAATTTGTTGTTTGGTAGAAGCAGGTTTCGATGTCTAGTCACTGCGGATTTACAATGTATAGTCCTTTTGCAATGAAATTATAGGCGGCAACCAACAGGATTTTAGCTGCTTACATCAACACCTTTCGCCATATCTCCTAGAAAATATGCCGACAATTGGAAGTTGGCAAGAATACCTTGTAAACATGGCACTGCCATATGAAAAAGGAAATGTGGAGGGTGGAATATTTTGTTTTCAATGGCTATCTATCATATTCAGAGTAAAATCCAGGTTTAGTCGGCCTTGCCAGATGGCACTGTCCATTCTTGGTCTATTGATTCAAATTATGATCGAACAATTGACATCCTCTCATTGAAAACATATATGACACATATCCATTATCAACCTTTACTTGGACATATCATTGGTTTAGGTTTCAATGTCCATGCCACCCAAACCGCATTGAATCTTCATATGTGTGGCATGATTTTTAATGAGAATGAAAATCCTCCCACTTGCGATAAGGCCACACAGGTCTTAAACAAAAAATGTAGGCTAGGTTATCACAACTTGAAAAAGGTCATGTGTGAAATTCGTCTTAGTTGTGATGAGTCCATATATGGATTAAACAAAAAATGTAGACTGAGTTATCACAACTTGAAAAAGTTCATACGTGAGAGAAAAAAAACATTGGTGGTATAGGAAATACTGTCGGTCCAGGGTCTAGTGTCAATGTCAGCCAAACCACATCGAATGTGCATAAGTGTCACATGCTATTTAATCAAAGTGAAATTCATCCCAACTTCCATGAGGTCATCCTTCCCTTGAACAAGAAACGTAGACTAAGTTACCACAACTTGAAAAAGGTCATACACGAGAGAAAAAAAATACATTGCTACGCTTCCTTCTAGAGAGAAATTGACATATCAAAATCTAAAAAAAATTGTTTGTGCATAACACAACATAAAAGGGTATGGTAGCATATCCCACAATGGTCATGCAACTGTCCGAGAGGAAAAAATCACATTTCGTGGGCTAGAAGCAACACCATGCACTACTACCAATGAAAACTAGCAAACACTTTCTACCCATACTTCCCTGCGGAAGAAAGATGCAAGACAAACCTACATGAAACAAATCAAAGACACTCCTTCCATTGCATGTGCAATTTTCAATCAATTGAATTTCACAAAAAAAACTATGTCTTTCACGCTTGATTTGGAAGAAGAATACCTCCGCTTGACAATACATGATAATACATTTTCTAGTGGAAAAATTTGTCTTCCATGCAAACGATCGCTTGAAAATGGAAAAATACCACAATTTGAAACCGCTGACCAAATAAGATGTAATACACCATTACCAGATGTATGTGCACTTACAGAAGTTGAAGAGAGACTTATGTCTCTGGAAATTACATTTGCACAAATCAGGCCTTGGGGCTATAAACGACCCTAGATGGGCTTAACAGGATCAATTATTAATTTTCCTATTCAACTAGATGTTGTGAAAAAATCCTTGCCACAATTCATTAGCGATACAATGACAATTGTTAGGGCTCTCAAAAGACGCTTGCAATACAAAAATGCCTATCAGACAGGCAAAGTGCATGTGCATGTTGTTGTGAAAGCATTAAAATAATTATGTTCCAGGGCCCGGTACAAAGCATAGAACATTTGTATAAATGAGAACTGGAACAATGTTCTTAGAGAAGAGGATGACAACTCTGCATAGACTCTCAAAAATGCTAGTGAATTTGATACAAGTGATGAATCAGAGAATGAAACACCTGCTGAGGCATTGGTGCATGGATTCACTGATTCACAATGCATTTGTGACTTGCAAGACAATATTGTCGAAATTGCACCTGTTGAGGGGAAACGTCCACTCAGAATATTCAAGGACAAATTCACTGAGGAAATGAACTTCCCAAAACTATTCTATGGATATCCATGTCCCACGAAAATTACAGAATGATTCAGTTACCATAAAATAGTTTGATGAGAGCTACTACATTCAAGAGATGACTTCTCCTGTTACATAACAAATTTGTTTTTCAAAACAATGCGCATAATAATAGAGCAAGTGTTGTCTTGCATGTGGGTCTGAATACGAAAAGGTCAGTTACAAGGAAGAAAGTTGTTGGCCAAGGATGTCAAGTACAAAGTAAACCTAGAAAAAATCCTAAAATCTGATATTGGATACATAGATTTCAAAAACATTTTCATCTCTCCTGACTATTTGCAACAAAACAAGACAAATATTTTTTCAATGATCCGACAATTGGGCCCGCCAACATTTTTCATAACATTTACAAGTGCAGAGCATTGTTGGGATCCATTGGTGGCTGCGGTAACTGACTTGCATAGGATCAGGAAATGTAAAAAACAAACCGATACAATGGAAAATAATGACATTGACTATTTCATAAGAAAATACCAGTGACATGTACTCGCTACTATAGACACAGAATAAATTCTTTGAGACAATTGATATGCCATGATGAAACGTTTTTCGAAAAAATATCGGACTAATTTTTTGTGACTGAATTCCAGAATAGGGGGAATGAACATGACCACACACTGTTGTGGATAGAGGGTGCACCAGTCTATGGAGCTGACAAAAATTCACAGATCAAGCAATTTGTGGAAAAATACATAACATGCAACATGGATCATTTGGATCCAAAACTTGCCAAAGTTCATAGACATTATCATACAAAAAGTTGTAGAAAACGAAAAAACTCACATTGCAGATACAACTTCCCCTTGCCACCAATGAGAGCAACAAGAATCATAAAGCCACTTAGTTTAGAGGACAATGTTTTTGTTGAGAAATCTAAATCCTTGTTCACATTTCTAGAACAAGGAGAGTTTGACGAGTTGATGAGATTCAATGACTTCTTCACAGAGATAAATCTATCAGAAGATGAGTACATCCAAGCCATACAATGTACGCTTAAACAACTAACATTTATCCTTAAAAAAAAACTTTCCCATATCTGGAACAACAATTTCTCCAAGGACATGCCAGTTATGTGGAATGTAAATATAGATGCGTAGTACGTCCTCAATGCATATGTTGCAGCATCGTATTGTACCTCGTATATGACAAAGTTTGACAAATCTATGACAAGTGAATTCAGAAGAATACACAAAGAAAATGAAAGAAGTCATATTGATTCCATACAAATGATACGTACGCTTGACAATACATTTCTTAATCTTCGACAAATGTCTGCTCAACAAGCAGTCCACATTGCACTTTCCCTGCCCCTCAATTATAGTTCAAGAAAATGTGTCTTCATAAACACATCTCCACTTGAGAAACACACATTTGTGCTTAAACCACCCCGTTTGCTAGAACAAGAGACTGACAGTTCATAAGACGTACTATGTCGCTCTATTATTGATTACTACTTCCAACATCCATATCCTATTAGGCATATCTGCTTAGAATAATTTGTTTCGCATTAAAAAAAAATGGTGCACCCATGCCAAAAAGAAAAAAACCCTCTATGATACAGTTTGTAAAATACAATAAACATTCTGACTATGAAAACTATTGTAGATACAAACTACTATTATACGTTCCATTTGATGAAAACGAATAGACATTAAAACACAACTTCTCTACATGGGAAGCTGCGTATGTTGCCTCTGAGACTATAGTGCAAATCAATGAAGCTATATTTACTTACAATGTTAATCCAACATGGGTTGATCTAGAAATTGTAGTTAATGAGATAAAAACCCCGAAAATATTGATGAGACATTCACAAACTGAAAAACAACTAGAACTCCTTGTGAGTCCTATGACTTGCAAGCATATTTTCCTCATCCTCGAGCAGGTGGCATTGAAAAACGTATCAATCTTGGTTTTCAAGTCACAAATCATCCTTTCCTTATTGAAAACAATGAATACCACAGAATAAGACGTTTGTTGAATCGAGAACAACAAACAATTCTAAAGGACATTGCGCTTAAAAAATGCTTGAACATGGACACTCCTGTGCACTTGTTCCTTACAGGTGGAGTAGGAACAAGCATGACATTCACAACAAAAGCACTATTCCAAATGATTATATGAATCTATGATTCAAAAAATTCCTCTGATCCTATGAAACCAAAAGGCCCAATAGTTGCATACACAGGAAAAGCTTCATATAATGCAGGTGGAACAACAATCCACTTTGCATTTTTAATGTCTTTTAACAAGTCATAGTTTCTTCCACTTATCAAGGAAATGTTAGATACCTTGTCTAAGCTTTATGATGAACTCCAACTTGTCTTTATAGATGAGGCATCTTTGATTGGAATTTGCTTCTTGTATTCCATTGACAACTGACTAAGAAGCATAAAACATGCGCACACGAAATACTTTGGAAACATTGACATGATATTTTGTGGGGATCTTTACCAGGCACAACCGATCCAAGATTCTTTGATATTTGAACAACCTACGGTTAACATGCAAACAGTGACGCATGACTTCTGGAGAGACAATATTAAATGCTTTGAATTGCATACTACAATGTGCTAGACAGATGAAACATTTATTGCAATTTTGAATAGAATGCGGACAAACAACCAAACATATGATGACCTAACATATATCAATTCGAGGTGCTTGCAACTTGCACCAACTGACCCAACATTCCCTTACCTGTTCTACACAAATAAAGATGTTGCAACACATAACAGGTACATGCTATCGCTCATGCCTGGCGATGATATCATCATCAATTCAATTGACCTGGAAGAAGACAACCATGGAAATGTTCCACATAATGAACATACAACCACTTTACCTTTGCAGCTTGTCCTGAAATTAGAAATGTTGGTTGAAATATATTCCTGCAACTATGATTCACAGGATGGCTTGGTCAATGGTGCAGATGGAATACTCAAAGGCTATACCAAAACAAAAAAAATTGATGTCCTTTAGATTAAGTTCCATGAACCGCATATAGGCAAGAGACTAGCAAGCAAGTTGGCTTATCTATATAATTCAAACATTGCAAGTGATTGGACACCTATTTTGCAAATATCAAAGCCAATATCGACATCAACAAAGACAGGTTGACTGAAGATTCGAAAATAGTTTCCAATTAAACTTGCATGTGCACGTACAGTCCACATATCGCAAGGACTAACACCTGATAGTGTTTCATTTCTGCCTGCTGGAATTCGAATACATGGACTTGTATACACAACACTGTCCCATGTCAGAAGCATAAACTCCTTGTATTTACTAAGTCCTCTTACAAAAGATAATTTCAAAGTCAAACAGAAAGTTGATATTGAAATGGAATGCCTCAGGACTACCACAAAATGGAATATGTAGTATGATTACCAATTCATACAAACAAACTCATCTATATCAATTGTCTCACTTAACACACGCAAATTACAAGCACACATGGATGATATACTCAATGAATATGATACAATGCAATCGGATATTTTTTTCTTGCAGGAAACATACATGGCATTATGCATTCAAAACAAACAATTTCCAAATCACAATTCCTTACAAGTTACATTACACACGGGGTGATGATATTGGTGAAAAATCATGTACCAATTTTGGAGCATATACATTTTGAAGAAAATAATGTTGAGATGGTGCTTGCAAAAATATTTTTCCATGTAACATAAATTACAATACTGAATTTGTATGCTGCTCCCCATGCAACATTCTCCAGCATACTAAATGTTGTTTCCAATGCATTAGACCATTTGCATATGAAAGGAACCATTGTGCTTGTAGGAGACTTCAATATTGACATGCTACAAAATAATGCCAGAACAAAAGAATTGGAAAACTACATGTGCAAATACAGTCTCTGCTTTCTTTTGAACAACACAAGCCACGTGCAAAACATGCTTATTGACCATGTATGGTCAAATGTGCTCATTCCTCAATACAACATCTTTATCTTAGACACATACTAGCATGATCACGATACAATTGGTATTGCACTTGAATTATGAGATATACATCGAATATTTTGCAAAGTCATATTTCTATGTTTCAAAGCATATCTGTGTAGCTTGTTGAAAAAAATCAAATTATCCAACTTCTTAGTTTTCCCTGGTTTGTACACATACTGGTCTGGTCACCACACAGTTGGTGTTGCACTTGAATTATGAAATATACATCAGGCATATTGGAGAATCATATTTCTATTCTTCAAAGCATATCTGTCTATCTTGTTGCAGAAAATCGAGATATCCAACTTCTTAGTTTTCCCTGGTTTGTAATTGATTTTGGTCACAATTTTTTCTTACAATACACACACACACACACACACACACACACACAAACTTGAATGAACTAAAAAAAAAAAAAAGGTACATTGTTCTAACACTATCTGTTACTCTATTCCTCTTATTCTATTTTATTTAGTCTATGTACATAGTACTTTCTTTTTTCCTTACATGTCAACTTATGTTCATGTCCATTTTGTTTTGTGCTTTTGTTCATAGAAACAAACAGGAAAACTAGAAACCGCAAATAACTCCTAACAAGAAATGTAGAAAAATACATGCAAAGGTGTGTTTTTCTACCCATGTTCCATATCCAATAGTTTTTCATTTACTCTGTCTGTATTTGTTGAACTGGTTTGCAACTTTTTTTTTTTTTTCCTCCTTGGGTACTCCATATCTTCCTATACATTGACTTGTCTTCATGTCAATTATATTTTCTGTGTTGCTATCTTGAAATAAATAAATTTGTACTCCATCTTTTCTTTTCATGTGTTCCTACGTAACAATTTTCTTTCATGTTGATTGTATTCTCTGTACTATGAGGCATACAATTCTTACCTCCCTTTCTTTTTCCTCTTCTATACTTAGCTGTTATCCCTTTTTCTATTCCCCTCTATTATCCATTTCTGATTCTATATTTAGTCCCATGTCTATGCTCGCAGGTTCCCAGGACGACGGAGTGACAGATTTCATGTCCATCTATATCTTTACATCACAAGTCCGACCGACCACCGTTCATTTTCATAGTTCACAAATTTTATGGCCGCGGGTTCCTGCATAGGCGCCATCGAACTCTCATGCCCCATGTGCGTGGTATACATCTTGCGCCCGAAACTTCGGTGATCTACAATTTGACCCGAACTCAAAGCTTGCGACTCATTTTTCCCAACATCTGCTGATATTTCAAATCATATGTTGATATTTTTCCCAGTTCGTCTCAACAGTTATCCAATTTTATGGCCGCAGGTTCCCCCCCAATGCATTATCAAACTCCCATGCCCTGTATTCAGATAACATCTTGCATCCAAAACTCCGGTTATCTATAATTCGACCTCGGACTCCTCGAACTCGCAAGCCTCAGTCTTTATCGAACTCACAAATTGTATATCGATCTATATCTTGACATCATGAGTCTGACTGAGCGCTTTCGTTTCCTTAGCCAATTTTATGGCTGTGAGTTCTCGGGTACACGTTATCGAACTCTCATTCCACGTGTTGTGAGTATACATCTTCCATCCCAAACTTTGGTGATCTACAATTCCACCACGGACTCCCAGGTTAAAAAAAGTACCAAAGCATCTTTAATTCTCCTCCATGCCCACCATGTTCGCCCCTTCCCAATACACATTAATTATGATTTTACTAGTGACATTTCACCAAAGATGTTCGAAAATATTGGCATTAATAAGTGGAAAGCTCGAGGTAATCTCCCATTAAAATGCATTTATGGGAGAATATTATGGAATCTTATTAGTTTAATCTGTCAATCTTGAATTCGCAAAACAATGATGGTTGTTTTGGTTTTTTTAAGACTTCATCATAGCAAGAATTCAATATTGTGCTGGCCCACTGTCATCTACAAAGGTGTTCACATGATGTCGCTCTTTAGTATTGTGCACACAATTTTTGAACCTTACAGGGTTGCATATTTGAGGCTCTTCTTTCATATGAAAATGTTGCTCCACCATTCCAATTTGAACATAGTTTGCATTTGGGCCATAGAGAACTGTAATAAAATAAAATAATATGAAAATTGTTTAATTAATTATTAACAAATTATCTTCTGACTTGAACCCGCTTTTGTCAAAATCTAGGTATATTACACAGTTGTCAATGTTTTCCCCGCTTTTCAATAGTTTCCCTATTTCCCTACCATCTTCGCACACTTTCCCAATGAAAATTAATGACGCTTTTATTAGCTTTGAAAATATTGGCATTAAAAGGCGAAAAGGTCGAGGACATCTGCCATTAAAACACATTGAACCAAGATTTATCGGAGATTGTATTATGATATTGCAACGTCCATTTTAAATACAATGAGGAGCAAAGGAAGGTTTTCATCACCTTATGGCTGCAACTCGACAACATGTCTGTGGAGATACCCTGAATATTTTTAGGCACAAGGACTGATGCAGGAGCATCGTCGGTAGCCAAGTGAGCGTGAAAGCAGACACCAGGTGGGAAAAGCGCCAACACATTTTGCATGTTTTGAAATGTTTTGAAAAGATTAAAGTGCGGATATTAATGTAATAGCTAGGATGCGTACTTGCATTTATATCAGGATGTTGTAAATAGATCGTGAGTTATTTTCTCTCGTCTATTAATGTAAAAGGCATTTAAGACCAGTTTATGAAAGTAGGTAGATTTGAAATGTAGATTAGATAGTTTAGGAGCATGAGGGAAAACAACTATAGACACCCTCATATTTGTATCATTGTATCAACAAGATCATTAAGAACATTAGCATAGAGAAGGAAAGAGCTGTAGCAGAAGAGTTGTAGAGAAGAACCCATGTACAGAAGCTTTGAATTAATATATGGAGCTTTGATTCAGACTCATGGTGTTTTTTATGCTTTCTATTTATACATGCAGAATGGTATGCTTACATGTGTTTTATTCTCTTTGATATGCATTTACTTTGATACTGAGTTGAATGTATGATTACATGTTGAATGTTTGAAATCTAAGAGAGAAAGAGAATGAGTTTCAATTGTTTCTCTTCCTGAGTGAGAGAATTTCCTGCAAGGAGTGCAATGAAACGTCCACAAGGAGTGCGTTGACAAAGGTTCAAAGTTTATCTCTGAAATCTCAGAAGGGATACTGTTGTTCTCATTCCAGCAGAAGTGCAGGTGAAGCACAAAATCCATGCAAGGTGTGCGCAGTCTAGTTGAGACCTTAGAAGTCATTTACTAAGGTAGAATAAAGGAAGACTGTTGTTGCAGAAGATGCATAGAGTCGAAGAATCAAATACTTATAAGTATTTGAAGGATTTTTGCAAGGAGTGCATGCAGGAGCCTTTTTGGGAGGCTCGAGTTTGCAAAGGAATATCAGGAAGGTTAGTGCCTTCGAAGTGTTCAAAGGAAGGAAGGAAGCCAAAATCATCGTTGAGAAGTTAAGTCCCAGAGAAGGACCACCAAAGTTGATTTGGGCCAGAGGCTCTTGGTGAAGAAATTGAATGGTCGAAATTATCCAAGGAGAACTCCTGAAATAGCGAGGACCATAGGATCTAGAGAAGATGGAAGGTGGATAAGGGTAGACAAACCCATCACTTTGGTATCAAGAATCAACATGGACCGTGGATCGTGATCCGTTTGAGCTGTCAGATCATTTCGGGGTCCAAGAAACTGAGAAGACAGTGATTTGGAATTGAGAGTTTCAAACTCCTGATTCATGAAATCCAGGGGAGAGAGAGATCCATTTCAGTAGTTCGACATTTCAGAGTCCGAAAGGTAGACGAGGTAGAGAGTTTGGGATTGAGAATCACAAACTGTTGATAAGCAAAATCGCGTCAGTTGTCGGATCAGGGGAGGTTCGCAACTGCTGATCTTCTTTGAAGTAGAACATCAACATTTCGGTATTTTAGGGTTCGGTATACTGGAAATATTGACGACAAGGAGTGGGACACATTGGAGCAAAAATACCGAAGTCGTGGAACGCGACGGGACTTAGTGTGGAATTTTGGGATTTCGATGCTTCAGATTTTGGGGTTCCATGAGTCAAGAGGCAGAGTTGCATGTCAACGTAAATTCCAGAATAGTGAAGAGTGAAAATATGAAAAGTAGGGTCCCAGGCATTTTTTGGAGAACACATGCGACGAAAGTCATAGGAGTGGTCAAGCTTCGGGGAAAATCCCGAAAGATCATCGATCTTGAAAAAGGGAGGAATTTCAGAAACTGGGAAATCATAAGGGAAGAGGGACGTGTGTTGGTCGTTCACTAAATTCCCAAAAAGTTGGAGTAAGTGGTAAGAAGAGTCATGTGTTTGGTGCTTCAAGTATCAGAGGTTGAAGAGACAAGGGGCTCAACATTAGGATTCACGGAATCGCGAAATCTGGAATCTCGAAAAGGGAAAAGTCCAAATCACATTTGTTGGTTGGTTCTGGAGTTAACGTCGGTGTTTGATCACGTAGGGATAACTCAGAAGGAGATGTGGAATACACCTATTTGTGTGTGTGAAGGATTCCCTCTGGGGAAATCAAACAATCAATCAGATTCAAGGGAATATTTAGAACGATCCTGCGTGGAATTTGGCCTGAGGGTTGGGGGTCTGCATCATTTATGGTATCATAGCATAGAAGGAGTTATTTTCTTTTTGTAGTAGAGAAAAGAGAAAATATTTTCATCCATGCCGTCGAGAAGGAGAGACAGACCAATGCCTAATCTAGCAGTGGAAAGAGAAATGCGCGAACTACGTGCTAGGCTTGATGCCATGGAGACATCACAGAGGCACACAATCGACGTTGGAGATATCAGCGAGGCTGAAAGTGAAAATGAAGCTAGAAACGAAGGAGAAGAAGTTGCAGCCAAATATGTAACTGATGAACGCCTATTCAGAGTTGTTGTAAGGATAGGTGCCAAAGAAAAAATGGACATTCCAGTATATGAAGGAAACTTGGATGTTGAAGAGATTCTAGACTGGATTAGAGCTCTGGATAAGTACTTTGACTATGAGGATGTCGAGGAAGACAATAAGGTTAAACATGTTGTCACAAGACTTAAGGGACATGCAACATTATGGTGGGATGAACTGCAAGATGACATATGTTGTAAAGGCAAGCAGAAAATCAAGAGTTGGGATAGAATGGTTGCAAAGATGAAAGAAAAATTCATACCCAAGGATTATCAAATTACTCTGTTTTAGAGAATGAAAAATTTGAGACAGAAGTTGGGTTCATTGAAAGAACACACTGAGGAATTCTACAAGATAAACATCAGAGAAGGTCATCGGGAAAGCGATGATGAAAAGGTAACCAAGTACATGAATGGTCTACAATATGACATTCAGGATGAGATGAGCATGATGAGTCTTCAGAATGTGGAGGATGCTTATCAAATAGTTCTGAAAGATGAAGAGAAACCAAGCCGAAAGCAAGGTCAAAGAGGCCAAGGTAGAAGTCAATCCAGAGGCAAAACAATTGTCCAAGACATAAATCAGAAATCTAAAGAAGAGGGGAAAAAACCTCAAACCCAAACTGAGAGAGGTGGAAGCTCACAGAGAGGGCAGTATGCTGATAGAAGTACTTTTCCTTATACCATAGGAAGAGGAAGAGGCTGAGGCGGAGAAGTGAAATGTTTTGTCTGTGGAAAAAATGGACACAAATCTTATGAATGTCTAGACAGAAAGAAAGAAGGTGGTGAAACTCACATTGTCGAAGCACATGGACAGAATGTTGAGGCAGAAGATGTTGAGGGCGGAAGATCACTGATGATGAGGAAATTTCTCTTAACACTGAAGAAGGAGGCAGAGAACCCAACCCAAAGGAACAAAAATTTTCAGACTACTTGCTAGACCAAAGACAGGGTATGCAAGGTCATCGTGGACATTGGTAGCACAGATAATCTTCTTTCTACAGATATGGTAGAAAAGTTGGAGCTGGAGACTATTGAACATCCAAGCCCATACATAATTTCGTGGCTACAAAAAGGACATCAGGTAAATGTCACCAAACAATGTTTAGTTGAATTTAAAATAGGAGGATATAAAGACGAAAAATTATGTGATGTCATTCCCATGGATGTTTTTCATCTATTGCTGGGTAGACCATGGAAATATGACAGGAATGTGATTCATGATGGGAGAAAGAACACATACACCGTGGAGAAGAATGGGAGAACTCACATGTTGTTTCCGATTAAGGATAAAGAAGTGAAACCAGAGGGTAGAAACACTGTACTTCTCATGAGTGGGAAGGAACTTCTTAAGGAGGTTAAGAAGAAGGAAGATACATAATTCATTGTGTTCAGGAAGCCTATAATTGTTTTGACCAATACAAGAGTGGATGATTTAATGGAGGAAATCCAGAAGTTGCTGGAAGAGTTTGTTGATATAGTAATGGACGAACTGCCTTGTTCGTTGCCACCTATTAGAAGTATAATTCATCACATTGATCTTATACCTGGAGTTAGTTTACCAAATAAAGCAGTGTACAGATTGATGCCAGAGGAGAATGAATAGGTCAAGATACAATTCCAGGAATTAATGGACAAAGGATTGATCCGAGAAATCTTGAGTCCATGTGTTTCTCCAATATTGCTCAGACCAAAGAAAGATGGAGGCTGGAGGATGTGTATAGACTCAAGGGTAATCAATAATATTACCATCAGATACAGGTTTCCATTGCCAAGGATGGATGACTTGATGGATTTCTTGAGTGGAGCCAAGTGTTTTTCAAAGATTGATTTGAAAAGCGGATATCATCAAATTCGTATGAAGTAAGGTGATGAATGGAAGACAACATTCAAGATGAATGAAAGGCTGTATGAATGGCTTGTTATTCCATCTAGATTAACAAATGTGCCTATTACTTTCATGATATTGATGAATAAATTCCTGAAGGAGTTCATCGGGAAGTTCTTCATTGTATATCTTGACGATATATTAATTTTCAGCAAGACAGAAGCATAACACTTGAATCATTTAGCTACACTGATGAGGAAGTTACAAAAAGAGAAGTTGCTGATAAATATAAAGAAATCAACATTAATGAGGACATAACTCATTTATTTGGTTTTTTTTATCTCTACAGATGAGATGAAAATGGATCTGGATAAGGTGGAGGTGATTAAGAATTGCCCATCGCCGAAAAATGTGTTTGAAGTTTGAAGCTTCCATGGATTAGCTAGTTTCTACAAGATATTCATCCAAAATTTCAGTGGGATTAGCGCACCAATGATGGACACGGTGAAGAAAAGACATAAATATTTTCATTGGATAGAGGAAGCAGAGAATATTTTCAACTTGCTGAAGAGGAAAATTACTAAATAGCCAATTCTGGTATTGCCATATTTCAGCAAGACATTTCAGGTCAAGTGTGATGCTAGTGGATTTGCAATTGGAGTGGTATTGAGCCAAGACGACAGACCGATCACATACTTTAGTGAGAAAATGAATGAGGTGAAGGTTAAGTACTCCAAATATGACAAAGAATTTTATGTGGCCATACAAGCGCTGAAGAAATGGAGACATTATTTGGTTCTTAAAGAGTTTGTTTTGTACAGTGATAATCATGCTTTACAATTTGTGACTCAAAAGGAGAAGTTGAACCAAAGACATGTTAAATGGGTTGAATACATGTAGAATTTTACTTTTGTAATTAAACATATTTCTGGAACCGCTAACAAAGTTGTTGATGCTTTGCGCAGGAAATGTTTGCTTATGCAGAAAATGTTTGGGTTTTGACAACCTCAAAGAAATGTACAAAGATGATCCAGATTTTAAAGAGGTGTATGAAGCATATGAGAATCCAATTCTCAGGGACAGAAGCCAGTGGACCGAATATATGATCCAAGATGGATTATTATTCAGGGGCAATTAGTTATGTATTCCAAAATGCTCCATGAGGGAGAATGTGCTGAAAGAAAAACACAGTGGAGGATTGGCTGGACATTTCGGTCATGACAAAATGTTCTCAAAGTTGAATGGCACATATTTTTGGCTAGGGATGAGGAAAGATGTTAAAAAATTTGTGGACAGTTGTAGAATTTGTCAGCACACAAAGGGGAAAAGGTAGAACACGGGGTTATACCAGCCATTACCCATACCTGAGAGGCCGTGGGACGCAGTGAGCATGGATTTTGTATTGGGGCTACCAAGGACACAAAGAGGATTTGATTCAATATTTGTGGTGGTAGAAAGGTTTTTGAAGATGGCACATTTCATACCATGCTAGAAAACCAACGACACAACTCATATTGTGAACCTGTTTTTGAAAGAAGTCGTTAGACTTCACGGCTTGCCAAGATTTCTGATCGAGATACCAAGTTCGTGGGACATTTCTGGAGGACTTTATGGAAGAAGTTGGGGACACGTTTTTCATTTAGCTTAGCGTATCATCCTCAGCCAGATGGATAGACATAAGTTGTGAACAAGAGCTTGGGAGATTTGTTGAGAATCCTAGTGACTGAACACCACAGTCAGTGGGATCACATTCTGCCACAGGCGGAATTTTCTTACAATGATTCACTCAACAGAAGCACAGGGCAGAGTCCATTCCAAATTGTATATGGAATGCTTCCAAGGGGAGTTTCTGAATTGAAATATTCGAAAAAGAATGAAACTAGAAGTGCTAGTGCAAAGGATTTTGCAGAAGCAATGAAGGAGCTTCATAGTCGAGTTAAGGAATGATTGCAAAATTTGAGTCAAGAGTACAAGCGCAAAGAAGATCAACACAAGAGAGAACTTCAGTTTGAAGTTGGAGATCTGATTCTTGCACATCTGAGGAAAGAAAGGTTCCCAAGGGGAACATATAACAAACTGAAAATGAATAAGATTGGACCATGCAGGGTCGTGAAGAAATTTGGGGCAAACACTTATGAAATTGAATTACCTGATGGGATCAGAATTTCACCAATATTCAACATATCAGATTTGTACCCTTACAAAGATGAAGAAGCGGGAGAAGAGAATGAACAAACATAAGTTCAGTGGACAAAAAAAATTCCTATAGCTGAAAATCCACAGATGGAAAGTATAATTGATAAAAGGGTTAGCAAAAAGACCCGGAGGAAAGATTATTTTGAATACTTGGTCAAATGGAAGGGACATCCAGTTCAATATGCCAGTTGGGAGGATGAAGAAGAAATTCAGAAGCATGGACAGACCATACAATATCTCATGAACATGAGTCCATGAAAATGTTCAAGCAAGGGAGTATGATGCAGGAGCATCGTCAGCAGCCAAGCGAGCGTGAAAGCAAAAGCCAGCTGGGAAAAGTGCCAACACATTTTGCACGTTTTGAAATGTTTTGAAAAGATTTAAGTGCGGATATCAATGTAATAGATAAGAGGCATACTTTCATTTATATCAGGCTATTGTAAATAGATTGTGAAAGATTTGCTCTCATCTGTCAATGTAAAAGGCATATAAGCCCAGTTAATGAAAGTAGGTAGATTTGAAATGTAGATTAGACAGTTTAGGAGCAAGAGGGAAAATGACTATAGACACCCTCATCTTTGTATAATTTTATCAATGAGATCATTAAGCACATTAGCATAGAGAAGGAGAGAGATGTAGCATAAGAGTTGTAGAGAAGAACCCATGTACATAAGCTTTGAATTAATATATGGAGCTTTGATTCAGGCTCATGGTGTTTTTGATTCTTTCTATTTATACATGTTGAATGGTATGCTTACATGTGTTTTATTATCTCTGTTACGCATTTACTTTGATACTGAGTTGAATGTATGATTACATGTTGAATGTTTGAAATCTAAGAGAGAAAGAAAATGAGTTTCAATTGTTTCTCTTCCTGAGTGAGAGAATTTCCTGCAAGGAGTGCAGTGAAACATCCACAAGGAGTGCATTGACAAAGGTTCATAGTTTATCTCTGAAATATCAGGAGGGATACTGTTGTTCTCATTCTAGTAGAATTGCAAGCGAAGAACAGAAGCCGTGCAACGCGTGCACAGGCTAGTCGAGACCTTAGAATTCATTTACTAAGTTAGAAGAAAGGAAGACTATTGTTGCAGAACATGCATAGAGTCGAAGAATCAAATACTTAGAAGTATTTGAAGGATTGCCACAAGGAGTGCGTGTAGGAGCCTTTTTGGGAGGCTCAAGTTTTCAAAGGAAGATCAGGAAGGTTAATGCCTTCGAAGTGTTCAAAGGAAGGCAGGAAGCCAAAATCATTGTGCAAAAGTTAAGTCCCAGAGAAGGACCACCGAAGTCGATTTGGGCCAGAGGCTCTTAGGGAATAAATTGAACGGTCGGAATTCTCCAAGGAGAACTCCAAAAATAATGATGACCATAGGATCTGGAGAAGCTAAAAGGTGGATAAGGGTAGACGAACCCATCACTTTGGTATCAAGAATCAACGTGGACCATGGATCGTGATCTGTTTGAGCTGTCAGATCATTTCGGGGTTCGGGAAATCGAGAAGACAGTGATTTGGAATCGAGAGTTTAAAAATCCTGGTTCATGAAATCCAGGGGAGAGAGAGAGCCATTTCGACACTTCGAGATTTCGAAGTCCGAAAGGTAGAGGAGGTAGAGAGTTTGGGATTGAGAATCACAAATTGTCGGTATGCGAAATTGCGCCAACCATCGGATCAGGTGAGGTTCGCAAATGTTGATCTTGTTTGAAGTAGAACATCAACATTTCAGTATTTCTGGGTTTGGTATACCAGAAATATTGACGACAAGGAGTGGGACACATTGGAGAAAAAATCCTGAAGTCACGGAATGCGGCAGGACTTAGTGTGGAATTTCGGGATTTCGATGCTTTGGATTTCGGGGTTCCAGGAGTCAAGAGGCAGAGTTGCATGTCAACACAACTCCTAAGATCGCAAAGAGGGAAAATCTGAAAAGCAGGGTCCCATGAATTTGTCGGAGGACATGTGCGACAAATGTCATAGGAGTGGTCAAGCTTCGGGGAAAATCCCGAAAGATCATCAATCTTGAAAAAGGGAGGAATTTCGGAAACTGGGAAATCATAAGGGAAGAGGGACGTGTGTTGGTCATTCACTCAAGTCCTGAAAAGCCAGAATAAGTGGTAAGAAGATCTGTGTGTTCGACACTTCGAGTACTGGAGGTTGAAGAGACAAGGGGCTCGACATCAGGATTCACAAAATCACAAAATCTAGAATCCCGAAAAGGGAAAAGTCCAAATCACATTTGCTGGTTGGTTGTGGAGTTAATGCCGGTGTTTGATCACATAGGCATAACTCAGAAGGACCTATGGAATACACCTATTTGTGTGTGTAAAGGATTCCCTATGGGAAAATCAAATAATCAATCAAATTCAGGGGAAGATTTAGAACGATTCTGCGCGGACTTTGGCCTGAGGGTTGGGGGTCTGCGTGGTTGGGGATCTGCGTCAAGGACCAATTTTTTCAGTGGTCCATAGCTTATGAATACTACTCATCCACTTCTGCCTAGATGAAATTTATCTTGACATCTAAAATTGCAATGTCACATTGTATCCCCAATTTTTTTTTACTTTAAGGACTTGGTCATGTGCTGCTCCGAGAACTATATTCTGAACCAACGGATTGTCCAGATGGGAGACCATTTCCAAATCTCCCTATCGCTAAAGTATTTCAAAATATGTTAAGAATTCCTGACCCAACGCTTATTTTCAAGGGCAATTGCTTCAAACAGTTCTTAAAGAAGCATGGCAATGAATTAGACCTCTTGCCAAATTTATTACAGGACCTAGCGCCCGCTCACCAGGACACGGCCATATTACAGGTTAGTGCATGTAAAACCTTTTTCGACAAATTGCATGGATTTTAACGAGGGCAATGAGACAAGAAATTGAAACTAACATCTCTTGGATGATTTTGTATATTTTATATTTTATGGTCAAGCAACAAACCATCTTCCATTGCCGCAAGCTGATTTCCATTCAAATCTCTTCCCAGTTATTGCAATACAGGAGGCATAACAAATTCTTTATGCCATCTTATTTAATTTTCGTCGTGCCGAATTGCTATCCATTTCCTGGAATATCTATGTGTAGGAAGATGAAATTTGAATTCGACCCAGTAACATTTTTCGTGCCATAAATTATAGAGACACGATGCTTGCCAACAATTTTATAAGGTCTTTAATTATTTTGTTTCAGTTTTTAAAGCATTGATATTTGGAAGGTATTTTCCCTGGTTTTCTGGCCAACCGACAATCTTCATGGATAGGAAGGGAACAATAGAAGAAATCGAGAACTATAATGTTATAAGTATTTTCGGGTCTAAACAAAATCCATGCTTCCTTCCATGTCACATATCTGGTACAATGTTTTTTGCTGGAATAACAAGGGAGTACATCTGGTGGTTGCATTTTTTCCATAAAAAAAGGAAAGGACAATTCATCTCTATGCCTTGGAAACTCCGGGATTGCATGGTCAAGAACCACTTCAATAGATCTTTCACTTACACTATCCAGAATGGACTCCTTACCAGTACCAATGATTCACACAAGAAGAACCGAAAAGACCCGGGTGAAAAAAGTGCCCAATCCCCGACTGCCATAGCCAAGACCATAACATTTTGTAGCAATACTCCAACAACTTAACCAAGTAACAAAGTCACACATAGTTCTTCATGTGGAGGAGGAGATAATGACCCTCCCTCCAACAAAATTGAAAGTTGTCACAAGATTCGCGCGGGAAAAAACCGAAAAACAATAGTCCAAGAACAAGAGGGATCGAGGGGAGAAATTGATATCTACAATCTCTCCCTCGAAGATATGGAACTAGAAATTGACATTTAAAAAATGTTCCCTGATGGCGATCACCTAGAGAGCACTTCTCCTCACAATACTGGGATGAAAATACTTGGCATAGATACATTGGATGAAGAAGAGTCTTTTTCATTTCAGAGCATTGTTTTTGATAGCGAATCAAAAAAATTGATTATTGAAAACATAGATGTAAAGAATAAGAAAGGGGCATCTCATTCATAGTTCAAACTATGCAACATGCGCCCTTCCTAGATATCCAAGATGCACCGAGCAACTAGAGATGCTCTAGAAAAATCTATTAGCGGCCTTGAAACATAAAACCTCATGTTAAAGATACAAATCAAAGAATTGGAGACAACTCTAATGCATCTTCCACTGTTTGCTACTCCTTTGGAAATGATCGGGTCCACCACACTTGCGCCAAATTTAAAAGGATCAAGAAGCCTTCTCACATTGGCCCGAGACTATGTGGAAAATAATATAAACAAAAGAATGGAATTAATAACAAAATCTTGGGAGATGTCAAAGAATATGGTGTCTTTTGGAATAAGTGCACATGCTTTTAATGAGTATCTGCAAGCAGATCTAAAGAATGATAATTTTTTTTATCTCGACGTAGTTTTACCATTTGGTGTTGAAGTTACCAGTATGATGGAATTTAGAAGAAGATGGGAGGATCTCCCTTCCCTATATCAAATAGACCAACCAAACGCATGCTGGAAAGAAAAGGTAAAGAACCTGATTGGTATCATTCAAGAATGTAGCCAGGCCATATATAAAAGAGACAAACTATTCAAGGAGCTAATTGAGATAGATCTAGCTGCCATCACCAATGAAGTCCACAACCTGAAATTGATATTAAAATCGTTGTTTTTAACCAAGCAAGTGTTGAAATAATGTGAATGCGAAGAGCATTCTTATTATTATTTTGTTATTGGATTAAATCTCCATTGTGGATTAATCATATTATTATTATTATTATTGTTATTGGATTAATCCCCATTGAGGATTAATCATGTCAGTAATTGTATAAGGACCAAATCCCCTTTTGCGGATTGGTCATCAGACAATTACAAAGTGCAGAATAAGAAGTCATCCCCAGGAGTTATAATGGAAGACCCAGAATTAATTAAAGGTGGGTTTACCCACCTAGAGTGAGAGGTCGGCCCTGCCAGATGGTGACTCTTCACACGTGCCAGATTGATATAAATAAGAGGCTAGCGCCTCACTTCTTAGAAACACTTCACTTTCTCATTATCTTATGAGGCAAGCTGCAATTACAGGTTGGAGAGAGGAGAAGAAGGGTGGCACATCTCTTGAGGAGGACTTTTCTGTATTGGTTTGAGTTATCTCTTTAACATTGTATAAGCTATTTATGATAA